>JAMKPZ010005630.1:0-20005 GCA_024699675.1 Amphibolis antarctica | reverse complement strand
ATATATATATATATGGAAAAAAAATGAAGAGGCATGCGATTAATGGGACGCTAGGTGCATAATCAATGTGATCCTTATCGATCGGGATTCGGAGAAGGATTCGCACGTACGGCTCCATCTAGGTATATATGTATGTGAATGTGAGATTACCCGGCCTACCGAGAAAGTAATTAATCAGTCAATCTCAGATGCACGCATGGAAAAAAGAGATTAATTAAGAGAATGCTAATTAATTAATTAATATGCATGTAATGACGAATTAGAAAAGGGAATTAATTAAGGAGGAGAACCTTGATGTTTGGCCTTAAATGGTTGTGCCATCTCTCTCGGCATTGTTTTCCAATCCTCCCAGGCAAACTTCGAGCAATGTAGGACCATCTCCTCACACCGAACTGCCCCACCAAATTCGCCAGAAGCCTGAAGAATCGTCAAACCCATTTGATCGATCGATCGATCAGCTAGCAGGAACTAGGTAGCTGGCTAATTTCCAGATTAAATTATATAATCTGTTGCATGATCCACTGATTAACTACATTAATTGATGGGTAACCAGGCGAATGGATGGCAATCGATCCATGGGGAAATGCAGATGATTAATTAACCAAGTACGTGGTAATGATGAATTGCAGAAGATATATCAAGAATGAATAGAAATTAAACCTGTCTTCCTCAAGGGTCCACTGCCCCTTGGTCACATTGGCCGTCTTCTTCATGCCCCCCCCTGTTTTCCTTTTGGCTGCTGGCATACTCCTCTTGTTCATGCCAAGAACCCCCGTCTCCCTGCAGATGATGTTGCTCCCTCCTTGGAGGAGCGGGGGCATCTCCTCCGACGGGTTTCGGAATGCGGTCGGCGGCCCATCTCCTCCGACTGGCAGTATCGGCCAGCTCCCACTTGGCTGCGGTAAATCGAGATGGGCAGATGTGTTCGTTGGATGAGAGCTTGGTATTAAGCCGTCTGCGGTGTACCTGCTCATCATGGAGACCTGCAGGGAAGAAACTGCACCATAAAAACCTGACCCATATCCATCTTCCACGGCCCCCATGGTATCCTTTGGTCGGTAGTAACAGCTCTCAGGAGGAATAACACCGTCACCCATGTGGGGATTGAAGTGAGTGAAATCCATTGCGTGATCGACGATCGATCGAGAAGGTAAGTGAAGAAGAGGAAGAACAGAAACAACGATGCCACTGTGCGGATATATGTGTGCGCGCGCGTGTGTGTACGATCGAGAAGGAGCGAAGAAGGCAAAGGAGATCGATGGAGATAGAGATATATATATATATATATATACACACACACGAAGGAGAAGCAGATCAGAAAGGGAGAGTGGATGACAGTGTGGATCGGAACAACTAGTAGAGCATGTTGATCGAAAATGAGAAAGGTGATGGGTACATGTTAATTAAAACCTGGATTGTGTTCCTTGTCAATTTATTTAATTAGCGCCGTCGATTAAAGGTTAATCAAACGGTTCAGCGTAAATGTGGTATTATATTAGGGTTTGGTCAAACAAAAACGTACAGGTGCTGGCACGGCATGCTTCCTTCCTAATTCGGATGGGCATAATGAAAGAGACACTTTTACCACTTCTGAACAAAGAAGAAAAGACTTTAATAAACCCTTTTTCTTTGATATACCTAGATCTTAAACACCTTCAAAAAAGAAAATGACTGGTTTACTGAAGCAATTAACTAAGTCCATGCATGATATATATTGCTAGCTTCTGGGCTTCCTTGTCTATCAGGATGTTCCAATATTGTCTATCAGAATGTTCCAATATATGTAATCTGTAATGGAAATTGTTTAATATGAAGAATAATTATCAAGCCTGAATTAATTAGTTGATATCAAAGTGCTTAATTCCATTGCTAATTAATTGGTCATGTATAGGGGTTAGACATTTTAAATGGAATTTAGTGCAATTAAAATTTTCATTACTCGGTTAATTATATGCATGATTTCATGACCTTGACTGACCGACCCTTCATGTATAATTGAAACTAATACGTGCATTCAGTTCGACCTTAGCTTTTACTGATGCTAGCTTGTTTATTTTTATTTGCTTGGACCCTCAAATATTCCCAGTTCAAGCAAAAGTCTGGGTTGAAATTTAGAATTTCAATCCATTAATGTCTTATTTAATCCCATACTTAACACCAAATTTAACGCCCCGTCTACATGCGGGATATAAAATTTTACATTTCAAAGGATATGGTGCAGTAGGCTTTGGTCATTCATCTTATTAAAGTCCCCTCAAGTAGCCTGGATTTTTTTTTTGATAATTTTGTCGTTGGTACTAATTCATCTTATCAAAATGTGAAGGATATACATACCTAGTTAACAAGTGCATGTGTAATATAGATCTCAATAATTAATTACAATTTCTCAAAAGTTGGTAATAATATATGAAGAAAAACTTAATCTATTCACTGGCTCTCCAAATGTATATATGTTAGAACATTACATTACCCAGGTTAATAAACCCCTAACTGACAATGTTGAATAAGCTTAACAATGAAGAAAATAAATCTAACCCAATTCAATAATCTGTTAAGAAATAAGAAAGAAAAAGAATTGGATTGATTCAATAAAAATAAAGACATTTTTATATAAAAACCACAAGATACAGATAATAAGACTTTAATCAATATAAGACTAAACCCAGACACAACAACAATACTTGTCTCACTATGAAGGTAACAAGTAAACTAGCTCGTGCACATATATATCATTTGTGCAGGCAGATGTTGGATGGGATATGCCATACAATTCTGTACACGAGTACTGTAATGGAAATCTGCAATGACGATGACATTAATTGTGTGGTGCTCATTTGCTGTTCTGCCATGCCACACATTTTAATGGAGATTACTACGATCTTTAAACTAGATTGATCGGTTGTCTGGAAATCGATCTGAGACGAAGGAAGAGATAAATTTATGCCATGGATGTGCCCACAAGTCGAGCATTTTAATGGAGAAGGAGATGATGATCTGACTAATGATTATGATAAAAATTAAGTGAATTATGTATAATAAATTTTAATTGTAAATCTCACATTTTCATAATTTACGTTTTCTCCAATTATGAGATTATGATTTGGATTATGATCTTTTATTCGTATAATCGGATCTATAATCTTTAATCAAATATGTAACCACCAATAAATCTACAGTACTCCAAAATCAAAATAAGCCTTGGAATTGTGTCAGATTGCAAGGAGATTTGCCAATGAATTCTTAATGAATCGAACCATCCATTAACAAAGAGAATCACATGATTATTTTCAGTCTCAAGATGGAAGATGACTACAACAAGTGGCCCAGTTTCCTTAGTTTCAGTTTTATGCTTGGAAAGCCTTTTCTGGGTTCTTCGAATCAATCCAAGAATGATGAGGAAAATCGTACACCATTTCTTGAGCAAGAAATCCAGCTTCTTCCAACACCCTCACCACTTCCCTATGAACCACTGCGTTGCCTTCTTCTGTGAGATGCAGGCCATCGCTGAGGAAACACCAGAAAATGAATTGAAACTGCATATCTACTAAGATTTATTTAGAAAAGGAAAACGGAGAAACCAATTCTTGGAGTATTGGATTTGATAGTTAGCCTGAAATGGAATTATGGAAGTATGCGGAAATCCAACTGACCTCAGGAGCTTTTTCTGCCATCCCACAACTTCTTGCATCTGTGACCATAGATTGATAGATGGGAGATGCAATTCTTTAGCTAAATCAACACAGCAGTTGGCATAAATTCCAGCCATTTCATTTGTCCTTTCTGAATGATCCATAGCCTTATCACCATACACGGATCTGCAAAGAGAAACTTTCCATCTTAGAGAACCACCTTAATCATGAAACAATTGTCAATAACATTAAAGTACATGTGATTTGTTCAAACGAGTCAAAAAATAAAATATCATTTCGTCAAGTACCATGAGTTTGGACAAAAGCTGTATTTATATTATATTAAAGTAGAGGAGAACGTGAATACGAATATGAAACTAAAAAAAAAAGGAGCCTAGACAATAAGTCACCTGGCATATTCTTTCCGTCCATGCTCATCAACTGGTGGTGGAGTGATGAGCACCACCAACACATTAGGAAAGCATTTCTGTAGGACAAAACATAGCACAGTTAAAAAATTAAATGTATGAAATCCTAAAATCCATAGCTGAAGTGAAACATTAATAAAAGGCACTAGAAGTTACATTCTATGACATCAACTTGATACAGAAAAATTTTATAACCGCTTTTCCACCCCATCCAAGCTCAAGTAGCTTGACTCCCTAAAAGAAAGATTTACTTAAATGTCATATTTTGAAAACATGAAAAAGAATGATTATTTTGACTCCATGCAAGGCCTAAGAAATCACTAATCCGAAGATAGCTAAGTTGGCGTAATGAATTAGACTATCATATGATTGAATTTTACAGATATTCAAGTGTACTTGACGTAAGATTTTGTATTTTTATGGATATATTGGGATGAACGATAATGAATTAGAATGTGGCGGGAATTTTGTTGATTCAAAAAGAAACGATCCAACTATCTCTGGGAATGGGTTGTTGCAAATTACAAGTATATTAATTATTTTCCAAGAAGATATAACTTTTTCAATTACCGAAATAAACTTTAAAAATATAAAATGTACATTACCTCAAATATCAACAATGAATTTTCTTATAATTATTGCAAATTTATTCTTCATTTATTATCACATCACTCTCATGAGGGTTCAAATAATGGGCATAGCTCTCGAATTGCTTGCAAAAATGAATTATTCATGTTCCATAAATACCAATGGATGATGAAAGATCTTTTTATTTCCTTTCATAAAAAGTACACATGATCCAGTATCAGCTAGAAGGAATGCCCTACATTTTGTTGCCATTCAATCTTTATAATTATACAAGTTTACCAATAAAAAATCTAATTAGATATATGCTTTATGAAGTATATGTCTACCATGGCTAATCAAGTCCCCTATCTCTGTAACCGAATTAACAAGAAGCTAGAAGGGAACCTAAACCTCAAGGATCAATTTCACATGCATGGCATCCTTGGTCCATTATTGAAAATCATATTCCCCCACCATTACAGTAAACAAGTGGTGTGATCATAGTCATGTCTCTCCATGATCGTGGAGTCTTGGAGCTACTACTTGCTTTTTACTCAACATCAACTTGGACCTTCTACATGACCAATTCTCTTTTGCTCCTTGGTGGATGGTAAGAAAATGCAGGAATCAGGACTTAAACCTTGGTAGATAGTACATAACCACTTAGCTCCCATTTGCTAAATGAGAAAGAATATTGGGCTTTTGACAATAGCCTTATTTTATAAATGAAGTCCCTCAATTGATGATCTAATAGAAAATTAGTGATAATACAATCTTTTCTATTTTCTTATAACTGAAAGATTATACACACCAGCAATATAATAGCTGATCTAGCAGGACAATCTTGATGCTATGTTAAGTCATCAGAAATCATTTATAGTTGGCATGTTCTATTAATTATCTTGGTCAACATGAATTATATAATCTTTTATGGGAACTACAAGTTATGTCCCATGCCACATAGGTATATCAGAACCTGAATGACTGCTACAAATGATGTACTTTGTATGACATTAATGGTTGTTTTAGGTAGCCATTCACAACCGAGTTTAGGATATATGGCAATCTCTTTGTACCTAGCATTAAGCATGTTAATTTCAACTGTGACAGGGCAAAGAGATGTTCTTGTTAACAGTTTACAAAGAAGTAGAACAATTCAAATGATGGCAAAAACTTTCCTATTGACAAGGCTCCCACTAATGTGGGATTTGAGGAGGGTTCACTTGTGCACAACCTTACTTCCAATAAATAAAGAGGTTGTTTCCTAGGACTTGAAGTCACAATGGAGCAATCTTACCTTGTATCAAGGTTCTATCTCTCTTAGAAATTATAGATGCATGACAAAAAAAGGTATGGTGTTAATATCAATAAAATTGAAAAATGATACTAACCTTCAAGTGATTAACAATTTCCCTAAGATTCTTGTCATATTCTTCAACTGGCACATGATGTTGTTCATTGTTTCTCCCCAAAAGAGCTGCATCATTAGCACCAAAAAATACTGTAACCGCAATAGGAGGTGTTGAGCAATCCTGAAAATGCAAAGTTTAATGAATTTTCACCTAGTCCGGAAAATAATAGCATAGATAAAACACACTTCTCCAACAATAATACCAATATACATACATTAGGATGAATAATATTAGTAAAATAAATTAACATCTGCTTCAAGCAAGAAAATCTTAAAATTGTGGCATGCCATAAAAATAAATAAACATATATTAGTCATGATCACAATTATTTTATGTATAATTTTCTATTATACCAAACAAAACATGTCAATTACGTTAGATTCTTAGGCTTACCCTCCATGTGGATTAGTTGCATTTCTTACATTATAAGCATGCACTGTTTCTTCTTTTCCCTTTGAAAGGTGCATCATCTCGTGTAGTTTCCTACTGCATCACTTTTAGTTATATCATGTGCTGTTTGAATATATCTTACTCTAAGGACACCAATAACTGATTTTTTGAAGTTACATCAATGACTGATTTTGTGCATCATCTCTTTGAAAGGAAAGTATAAAATTAAAGTATATACCAGGAAATATTTAACTAAATCAACATAAAAATAAAGAAAATTTAAAAGTTGGAAAATGCCACAATGAAAAAGTTAGCTTTATGACAAAGTTAGTTGTGCCACAATTCCTGTTATTTATGCATGACAACTATTTATGAGGTATTTCACGGAAATTAACAAAACCTCATTAGAAGTGATTTAGGAGAGTTCAAAAAAAAATCACTTAAATTTCACCTAAAGGTGGAATTAAAATTGAATTTTATAGAAAAAAACCCACGTAAACACCTTACATGAGGGAAGATATGATTGAGCAACTGCAAAGCCCATCTTGTGTTGTATCCCCCAAATCCTCTGACAAGTATATCAGCCTGAAACAACAAAGCATATCCACCGTTAACGTTACAAAGAACTAGTGGCATTTCCACCACATCTCGGAATCGATCCAATTTTCTAAGAAAGAAGTCCTAAAATCCAACAGCAAAAAGTCCCCAATACAACATGAAACAAATCCTAGTCTATAAATATCTAATTTGAAATGTTTTATCGAGAGCAGAGTATGGAAACATTCCAGGATTACTTTCGAAACGAGAATAAATTTAAGCTTATCAACATATAAATCGGACCAAAACCAAAGCTCAATATTATGAGATCGATCATGCATTCCACTGAGGACTCCTCTCTTGCTAACCAGATCACAAGAACAGTGAGAGAACCGTCACTTCAAAATACCAAATTTTCATTTTGGTAATAAATAAACGGAAGACGTATTGAGAGATCGTGAACGCGAAAAGTGACGATTTGCGTCTTCGATGAAGCTGGGAATCCACGAGTTGGGATCGAGTTTTGTACCTTCCGAGAGTAAGTGTCGGCGAGGGCTGCGCCCCACCCTCCGGATCTGAAGGATTGCTCCGTGATTGAGTCCCCGAACAGAACGATCTGCGCTCTTCTACCGAGCAGCGGCATCTTGAGCTCCTCTTCTTCCTCTAGAACGAGGAACGGGAGGAGAAGAGTGCCGGCGAGGAGGAGCAAAGGTGCGACTTTGGTGCATTGGGAGTACCGGCGCTCTTCCCCCTTCCCTCGCAGAAGAAGGCGAGTCGAGTCTCCGGATTGGTCGTTGGTTGCGCCAAATACCCACAGATGGATCCCACGATGTTTCAAGAAAAGTGAATATAAATCGGATTTTTTTTTGATACATAGTAATTATAATAAATAAGATATATAAATAATAATTATAGTAATTTTTTTTTACTGTAGTAGTTGAATATAAACTTTAGTTATATGATATTTATTAGTAAGTAAATAAATAAAAAAGACGAAAGTAAAATTAGAATTTTTATATAAAATATATAAAAACATCCTAATAGAGCCATTCAGATTTATGTACGTTTTTCCTTCTTTCGCGAGATTCGTGCCAAAACACAAAAATTATTGTCTTACCCTAACTCACTGCACCCCAGTGTCAAATAGAGCCATTGAATACTCTCTTTTTTTTGATATTAATGGCGTTTTCCTGGAATTTGAAATTTATAAATGTTTTTTAACAGTAGTAATTTTTGTATTTATTAGGAATTCTATTTTTATCAAAACTATTATTGTTTTTAGAGCTATTGTACTTAATTTAAAATTCCGTCATTGGTCGAAATTACATGATATTAATGAGATAATATTTTCTCAAGGAAGAAAACTGTGTTTTATTTCAAGACAGAACTGTTACTAGTGAAATCCACCAAATAAATGGGAACTTGTGAAATCAGCCAAATAGTCATGCATACGTGGGCATATGCAATAATTGATTCTCAAGAACGAACTAATTAAATGTTCAACAATAATTGTAAAAACCTCTAAAGACTTTAAGATCTTGAATTCTAATCACTATTTAAAAACAAATCTCTTGTAAATTCATAATTGTACCTTTTAATTTTAACATTACCTGTGAAAAAAACAAGAATTGAACGATCGAGACAAAGACAAGATAGTGGCGTGCATAAAGGTTGGCCAACGTGAGCCAGCACAGAAATCTGCAGTGTATCGTTTTTCTGAGCCTTTGCAGGTATGATCATTTCCTCGCACAGGTGTCACATGTGTGAGCAGAAGCCAGACAGACAGGTAAGTAGTAGCCATTTGAATACATCACTTCATGCAAAAGTACTTCTCCAGCTCCAAAGTGAAGTTCACAGATAGGCAAATATAGAACTGGCAATTTCTGCGAATTCTCTAAATATGGGGTTTGAATTCAAACAAGTAAATGACTACAATAGTTCAGCAGGTAAGCGGCACATAAAAAGATTACCATTCAAGAAAGATAAAAACTGTCCCCCAGGTGATGCAAGATGGTGATTCGGGATCAACACAAAACATCCAAAACTGTAGGTGACACTGGTAGAACACACAAAATAAGATTACTGGTTTCACAATGACAAGCATCACAAGTTCTACTCAAAGTGGTTGCCTAGGTATGTGACTCGATCACTGCAAGCGAAATTCCATAGCCGGGTTGGCAATGGTTGAACAGACTGCCACCTCCTTCACTTGTTGGAACCCTGGTCCAATGGTAATGGCCAAGGATTCTGCATGTCTGGTCCTTGTGCGGCTATACCGACAAAAATCATGGGCTACCTTCCATCCACAGCTCCCTGATGCCTGAGCTAATAATGCCCTGCTCTGTGAATTGTGGACTGTAAACAGATGCTCCACTTCTCTGTCTACTTGGGCTTGAACCTGTTATTTTTGGGCTGCGAGAATGTTTAACTTCACCTCAGCTTCTGGTAACAATCTCATCCACAATTTCTGCATCGCTAGCATGACAAGGTTGCAACCCTGCAAGCTGATCCTGTAGTAACACACCACCAATGTTAGACGGAAACAAAAGATTGATGTGGAAAAAGTTGGAGCAACTGGAAGAAGTACCACATTGTAGTTGAATGGCACAGCTGGTATTTCTTCGAATGCTGCCGCGTCGAGGTCGGTGAGATGAGCTGCTTTAAAGAACTTGGGAAGTGCATATTGCCGTACGGGGACCAGCAGCATGATCAGCAATGGGAAGAGAACCCCAGCTATGGGTATCCATGTTACTCCAAAGCATAAAAGCAAGTAGGTCATCTGGAACAGTGTAAATGCCGCAATTTCTCTGAAAGGAACAGCCTCCATAAGTGTTGCATGGCATCTTTCCAATACTCTGCCGCAAACCATGAATACTGTGAGATAATATATAAAATTTGAACTTTAACATTAAAAATGATTGGCCATGTTAGGTTTTCAACTGATCTAGTACATGCCATGTATGTGGAATTCCACATAAAAAAAATCCAAATTTTCAATGTCTATTAAGAGGGTCATTAGATTTACTTGTATCTTCGACTAGGAGCAGTTAAAAGTAGCAATATCCTCTCCCAAAACTGGTTGCCTCGTAAGCTTTCAATGGCCATGAAAGCAAAGTACCCCCAAAGAACTGATGTTGGAATCTTCTTCAGAAAAGGCATAGCTGCAACACAACCACCAACCATTATAGCTTGAAGTAAATTGCTGAGCCGTTGTTCTTTGACCTCAACATGAAGAAGGCCGTCTAGATCTTTGTTCACGTCAAAGACAGACTCGTCAATGGGAGCATCTACATTCCCAGCACTGGAAACCAACTGGATGGTAGAGTCTTTAAGTTCTTTTAGACCCTGTACAGCAACATGCATAAAGTACTGATGGGAATTAGAAACCCAAGCCACATCAGGCAAAATATCAGTTTAACCTACCATAACTGATGCACTCTGGTAAGCCAAAGGTGTTTGCATTTCATTATACGCTTCTTGCATGTTTTCATACAACTCACCCAAGCTTGCATTCTTTTTGATACTTTTGTGAATTGTTGATGCAAGCTTATTTCGCAGTAGCTGTTAGAAATAAAACAGCAACAATATTAACTGTCATTTCTTACAGACAAATGAAAATTACGATTGGGTAGGGATTATCTAACACCTGATGTTTAAGTGTAGCCAAGGCTTTTGTATGCATTGGAGATTGTGGAATAACACCATTTGCGGGAGGTAACCCAATAAGTCCACACAGCAATGTCTACACCATTGTTATCAAGCATATATCAAATTTAATTTGAATGATGGAATCAATAATAACATTCAGACATCAATATTAATATGAAATGGTTGATTCATATGCTTGTATGATATCTTTTACTAAAAACATTTTCACAATAAAAATTTATAAAAAAAATTTTAAAATAAACATTTTTGAAAAATGTAATATTTTATTAGACAAAAAAAAAAATTATCAGTTTCAAAATAAAATCGCATTGACAAGTATGTTAGTCAATGTAATAATCAAGATGGCTCTACTTCGTACTTCAGTTTGATAACTCCATAGGGTCAATATTGGCTCATTGTCCATATTCATATATTAAAGTATCAATCATTAGCTAATATTTCAAGGATCTGCTGCCATGGAGATTTTGCAGTAGCTTATGCTGTAGTTCGTATGCTCCCGCTACATAATTTTTATGAAAACAGAAAATCAAAAATAATTTCAACTGGCATACATAAGTCCTGAAATTATCATCTTCAAAATCAAAATGTGTACATCACCTACATGATCTTAATAAAATTTTATTCACATCACAATACCAAATGGGTCCTCAAAGGTAACCACATAATCAGGGGTCAATGTTTTGCAAGTCATATGAGATTATATGCATGGAAACACTAGGTGCCACTAGAAAATAATTTCTCAATTGAAAATTGATTTTCCTTGATTTCGATTGAAGTTTCTCCATTAAAAGATCAACTAAGAATTGGCCAAGAAAGTTATTTTTTACCAGAAACCCCAAAATAAGTAGATCATAATGGTAAGAAGATGGTTTCTTCAAATTGAACTCTTTTTGTTGAGAAAGTTGTGAAGCAACACTGTGATCAAAATAGTAGAGTACAGCTATCATGGTTGCTGGAATAAATGCGCCGATGATGTAGAGGGGAGGTACATCCAACATTTCCTGCCCATTGAGGTTACTTCAGTCTCTTTCATAGAAGATACAATAATGCATGACTAAGATGATGTACTATACTATAATATAAAAAAGAATAAAGGTTGTTTCGTCCATCTGGAAAGACAAAAGACTGCCAATCAGAATAATCAAATGGATTGCAAAATATGTAATGTTTAAGAGGAATGCCGTGCAGTCGTTTTTTAGTTCAAAAAATATATACCAATATGTGGATGAAATAATACCTTGACCACTGTCCAATTTGAGTATGCTCCACGAGTCCATGGATTGGGACTAAATAGGCGTCTCGGTATACCTTTTGGGACACTGTTGACGGGTATAAAAGAAATGCCTGTCCATACAAGGATCATGATTGGTACACCATAATCTGCAATCAGTCCCCGTAGCCAACCTACAATTCAAGCAGCTATTAGTTGCTAAACAATTCCAGGGAAGTTGATACTCAATACTATTATTAAACTTAAATATTGGGATGGAAATTATGAGTATTATAAACATAATGCATACAATCATGCTACTTATCTTCATGGGAAGTAAAATAAAATAAATGTGAGATGATGCAAGTCACTGATATTAAGGAATTGTTACCTGTTCCATAAAGCCATGACCTTGCTGTTCTACTCTTCAGTGCAGTAAGGAGAAGACCAAATGATAGAACGAATGCAAACATTCCATTCCCAAATAGCCATGAGTTTGTAAATTGAATATCACTTGGATTTTCCCTCTTTGGTATCTGAAACTCATCAATTAAACCCTGCATAATTTATTCATAAGACATTAAATACCCAAAAGGAGTATTACTTGGATTGTATTCAACTTTCGATGCCCCAGTATTTTTTTTTATCAGCAGTCCAAAGGTACTTTTATCATGAAAATTCTGTAACGTGTGCTATCACAGGACTTCTAAATAGTATCAAAATACTTTATGAAACTTCAGTTGAAATTTTCTTTATTATTAACATAAGGATGATCATCAAAAAGTTGAAATCAAGGTACTATAGTTAACCATTGAGATGATCATGTATGCAAATTTCAAGATCAGGAGTGGCAGCAAACAATATGTACCAACCCGAATCGCTTGCTGCATGAAGAGCATGGCTATAAGCAGGCCAAACAGTTCACCAGCTATACGTGTAAACCTATTGATAATGGAACATGCACCTAGTATAGCCATCATTATGAGCAAGATCGATGCCCACACACAAACCCTAAAATTTTCAAAAAACATACAAGAAGAGCACAGGTCATGAAAACAAAGCATTCAACATAATATGGGTGATGGAAGAACAGTGTGTTAACCGATTAGGTAAACCATGAGTCATACCATCCAGCCCAAGCTAAGAAAAGCTTCGGTCCCAGATCATGCCTGTCCCTTGCAAAATTAAACATGAAAGTGTACATAAGAACTGTAGGTTCAGCAACACCAAGTATTAGTAGGGGTTGCCCTCCAACTAGAGAGTGTATGATCCCACAAAGTGCAGTGGATGCAAGTGTCTGAACAGCAGTCAATGCTCCATCTATGAACGAGAGATTGAAAATAACAGTTAGGAAATAAATATAATATTCAAACAAGTTGTCATGGACCTACAAATAGGGAGATAACACAGTTGATAATCTTCTCAAGTATCATCAAAAACAAGTTCTTATAAACCTTCTTTCCAGGGCATGATGGTGGATAACTTAAAACAAGAGAAACAGCATATTTCCACACCTGTATTTCTTTCCAGTTGCTCGCCAAATGAAATAACAGGAATAGCAGAAGCAAAGAATATGTATGTCGTAGGTGCAAGGATCCTGACAAATAGAAACCATATTGTATACCAACAAAATATCAAACGAAAAATGAACTACAAACTTCTGAAACAAAAATCAATTTTGATTGTCATACGTTAAGTTCAGATAGAAGTAAACTTATAGCAGACAGACCTAATGATTTAAATAGAAGACAAGCAATATACCAATACAAAAGTAAGAAAAAAGTAAGTACCCGTACCGTATTCCAGCATTGAAGCCCCCAATCCAATCCTGTTTGTAACAAAGTAGTCTTCCCTGCAAATCATTTTTTATTCCGCGGAGAGGCACAAATGTCTCCTCCATGAAAATTTGGATGGAGAATTGAAAAATTTGTTAACTACCAACACAAATCAAACACGAAAGATGAGAAACACGCTTCAGCAACAACTCCGAGTTACCAGAGAAACACCAAACTTGCATCTTTTACACCGGAATCACGACATTATTCCCGAAGAATACATAGTTCTTTTTTGTGTAATTACTAGCATTAATTCAATGTAGCATGTATCATCGATAGCCGCCATCAGAAAGAATTGCCGGTTACGAGCCTCTGCATGTGTAATGAATCTGCAGGATAATGCGATGCAAAAATGATAGATTTATAAGCCCTCAGAGGGATCTGAACAGATTTCTTTACTTGAATTACATATATATAAAAAAGGAACTTAATGGCTGACCTGGTTGCAATCAAGGGCCATGTCTACAACCTTTAGATGTCAAGAAAAGAAGCATCCCATGCTTAAGAACACGGCAAAAACTTCACAGGGTTGAGTTGTTACATGCCGTGCTTGACAAAATTTCTTATGGAACACAAAATAAAGAGGAAACCAACGACGTGAATCGCAGAGGCTTAGCGTGCCCCCATGACAGACCCAACGAAGAAAATCGCCCTTGAAACAACAAATAATGGTCCACGGCAGGTATACAAACTAGAACTAGCGTAAACCCATGATTGCCATCTGGAAGCTGGTTGGTTCAAGGAAGAAGACACCAGATGGGCATCCCCAAAACAGCAGCAAGAGCCGAAATTTGCAGCTGGAAGTAGTGGGCTTGACACAAGCACAAACAACAGACGGCAACCCACCAACACGTACCACGATTCGAGACGAGATAGATCCCAATGTACCAGTAGAAAGCCAGAAACAACCTGACGAAGAGACGAGACAATATTTGAACAAAACCCTGAAAAGAAAGGAGAACCCACTTGGAGATTGCAGGAGGCAAGTCCAGGATTCACAAGATTCAGAACAGAATGCAGGAGACGGAATCTGAGAAGCGTGAAAGGATCAAGGCAGCACTGAGTGAGGAGGTTGCCTCTGGTGGAGGGGTGGGCTGTGAGCAGGAGCTTATATAGACCCCACTCGAGTGTAATCCTGAACAAGACCTTATTTGAAAAACTTTACAGGTTGTGAGTTTGAAGTTAAATTTTTTAAGTTAATATAAATTTTATATGAAATTTTAAAAAAAATTATTATAATTGAAAAAATATTTTTATTATATTATTTATTAATATATATATTTCATAGTAAAAATTTATATAATTTTATTTTTAAACAAGGTCTAACATTTTATTTGATAGCAGTCTTTTTACTTTGAAAATAAAAAATTATTTATTCTATCAAACCGAGGAAGTGATTTTTAGCTTTAATAGAAGTGAAACAATTATCTTACAAATTTCTCACGTTATTATTATATTAAAAGTAATTTTTTATTTTAATAGAAATATTATCAAACAAACTTTAAGTCAATTAATTAACTGATAAGCAAACATCATCACTTTTATGTTCGTAGTTGAAACTTCATTCGCTATCAACACTCTGATCCAAACTTGTTAATAATTAGTATGTATTTATTATTATTTGATTTTTTAAGATGAAAATGTCTAAAAACTTTTAGAAAGAAAATTTGAAAATTAAATAAAACAGTAAAAATATCAATGCATGAAAAGTTCGAAAAAAAATATTAAAATTTACCCTATATGAATGTCAAATTTTCTAATTATTCTCGTCCTTCTTTTCGAAAGTTTAGAATTCTTTTACATCTCTTTTATTGTTTTGAATTTGTTTGTAACTTTCATTGTTTTTATCTTTTTACATTATTACTCTTATCTGTTCAGTTCATTTTTGTTTGCAGAGAACAGAAAGAAAAAAAAAACAAAAGAGAAAAATAATACAAAATGAGAAAATAACAAAAGGAAATAAAAATAAAAATAGAAAATAACGAAAGGATCGACCATCCTTTTTCATTGCAACCACATTTTCTTCTTCATCACCTTCTCCTCTTATTATTTCGTACGATTTTTCTTTTTAAGTTATATATATATATATATATATATATATGTATATATATATATATATAAAGAAACTAGCATATAAATAATAAATGCATGGTTGGATTTTATTTAAAAAAAAATCAACAGAATTTTACAAGTTAAATGAAATTAATCATTGTAAAAAATATCAATGACTTCGTTTGATAATAATGTGTTACGAAGAATTAGAATTAAAATTAATTTCGTAAATGATGTTAAAATTACGTAATAGATTATAAAATAAAATTTTATATAATAATTATATATATATATATATATATATAATTAATAACGCTCGTTTTCAAACGAAACAGAAATTGAGCAGGTAAGCTTCGAATTCCGACACTGCCGTAATTGGACGCTGGAGGTGCACTTTTTTGACGAAACTTAAGTCATGGGTGTGGCACGTGACCTGTTGCTTTCGAACTTTTTTGACTTGGTGGCGACGCATGCGGTGATCGATCACGTGCACGACGCAGTACTTTTCTCAGATGTAAGTAAACAAATTAATGACTTGGGTCGCACAAGTACGGTTAATTAAATACGTACGGTGGTATTTTTGATTGATTATTTCGAGCTGCATGATTATTTGGACGAAAGCAAATGGTTAGAGGGCCATTCACATTACATTAGTTAATTAAGATTTTTTTTCGTAGAAGTACTCGTAACTTATGATATATATTTTTTTTAATCTATTCTTTTTATTATTAATTTTTTTTCTTCTTTTAATCTTAAAAATTATTTTTTCTACTTTAAAAATTAGAAGTGAAAAAAAAAAACAAAACCTGGAAGTTACATCTATGCCCTCAAGTATATATATATATATTATATCATCAGGTAAGGATTAAAACATTAGCTTGTTCGATCTTAATTTGTAAAAGGCTCATCTAACGGAATTCCAAAACATGCAGAATATCTAGAAAATTCATTCACCTCGAAGTTATTAATTAATTACATGTAAGCGATGAGCTTAGCAAATAATTGGACGGACGGACCGTACCATTCATTCACGTTTTAGAGTTGAAATTAATTTATGATGAATTAAGTAACAAATGATTAATGATGTATTTTGGGATTGCAAAGTTCTACCTAAGGTAATGTTCATTTAAAAGTTCTTTACTGTATATCTTTATTTTTTTACTATACATAATGTACAGGTAATTTTAACATTACAAATTAATAATAACATATTATTCAAAAGTTTATATCGTATAATTTTTTTTAAAATTTAAATCATTCTTTACCTAATTTTACTACTTAAATAAACACTACGTTAAAGTGAAAGAAGACTGCATTTGGTATAAATGAATTAATGATCACTATATTTGATATAACTTGTGTGGCAGGTAGGAAAGTTGTTCTGAATCACTCAAATTTTAGGTTTAGGTTTTGACAATTTAGTGGAGCAGAGTAATAAATTGGTACGGATTGAATAAAGTTGACATCAAATCGGAGAAGACGAGTAGGGTGGTGCATGTAAGTCAAGACTCAAGACCCATCGATAGGGAAGCAGTACTCCACCTGCTCTGCTTGGTTGAATCGGTGAAAGAAAATGAAATTCGCGCTCACCGTACCCCAAATTGTATACATATAATCAAGAGCAAGGAATTAACCAACCGCATGTGAGATGAATATAAAGTTTACAATAGAAGGGCATACCACATGTCAAGAACTACTAGAACCTGCATTTATTGCTGCACTTCTCATCCCTCTTTCGTTTGACTCTACCGTTCATAATGATCGATCCTGTCATGTTAATTTGACTGTATTGAACCTTGGCTTAATATTCAACCATCAATTTCACGGTGAGCAACGTTGCAGGCTCACCGCAAGAATAACGCATTTGTGTAACGTTTTTTACGATGGAAGAATTTTATCGAAGTTGTAATCAAGTTGCTTGCCGTGGAATAAGGAGGCCTTGATCTGTGTTCGTCCACCAATTACAAAACTACACGTGTCCCCGCCGTGACAAACTTTCACCTGGAGACATGGATCCCCTGGCAATCATTCTTGCCGTACGTATATTAGACGATCGAACTGGCAGAAAGCGTCTATATATATATATATATGGTTTTGTAGGTGTCCACCGAAGTTAATTTTGTAGGTGATTATTGGATCAAAGTTAGATGATGAATAGAGAGTGACAGGAAAAGCAGAGAGAGAGTAAAAAAAAATCTTCCCGCCGTTGTCACCTATGCAAAAGACCTGTAATTCCTTTTCTCAAAGTAGCCCTTTTATTTTAACACGAAAAGAAAATCGCATTTCACCTTTAATTCCTTTTCCCAATCGAAATTATTAATTACCTTAAGTATTTTAGTACATGGTACTATTCTTAACTTAAAAATTGAATTTCACATGTTTAACTTAAAAATCTCATGTGAACTTAATGCTATATTATTTAGGGGACACAGACTCTACAGGCGCGGTTGTAAGTCGATCGACAGGTGAAATTTCGTATACGGCAATCAGCCCGCAAGCCGGTACACAACCCCGACTATTGATTCCCTAGCTCCCTCCCGAGCGGTAAAACTCGTTATCACCCCCACTCAATCGAGTCTAGGTTCCAAGTAAGCACACAATGGCCATCCCACAAGCTGGTACACACTCCCGGCTACCGGTTCGCCAACTCCAAAACTCCTTATCACCCCTCACTTAACCGTTAAATTCATTTATATAGTCTCAGGTCTTTTAACATAAATATCTGAAGGATATCCAGAGTTATACCCTTAAAACGCCCTACTATTCTTAACTTAAAAATTGAATTTCACGTGTTTAACTTAAAAATTTCACGTGTTTAACTTAAAAATCTCACGTGCTTTGCTAAAACACCGATAATTTATGCTTAAAGTTACGGTTCTTTAGTTAAAACATCGACACTATTCACACGTGCACTTTAAAACGCACACGCTTGACTTAAAAATCACGTATTCATGTTAAAACGTCGATCTTTTAATACAATTGTTCGGTCTTTTAACACAAAACTCCTAAGTACTATTCTTAACTTAAAAATTAAATTTCATGTGTTTAACTTGAAAATCTCACGTGTCTTGCTAAAACACAAATCATTTATGCTTAAAGTTACGGTTCTTTAGTTAAAACACCGACACTATTCACATGTGCACTTTAAAATGCACATGCTTGACTTAAAAAATCACGTGTTCATGTTAAAATACCAGTCTTTTAATACAATCGTCTAGTCTTTTAACATAAAACGCCGAATCTTTCATCACGTGTGAACTTAAACTTTCACATGATGAAAAATTGTAGGATGCAGCTTATGAACTTAAACTTAAACACCAGTCTTTCAAGTTCTTGCCACATATGCTTGCAAGATTATAGGATATAACTTAATTAATGTTTAATTATAACTTGATGGTAATTTAAAAGTCATAATTATATTTTCTAATTATCTATTTAGTTATTAATTGAACATAATTGGAAATATTGAACTTAATGCTAAATTATTTAACATAGTAGGTAATCAAAATCTTTTTTTAATTCAAAATTAATTAATTAAAAATCAAATCCACCCTAATATTTTCATTAAGGATTTTACAAATTATAAGAATATTTCACAAATAAATTGAAGATATATTTAATAATCAAATCAATTAATTAAAAATATAAAATACAAAACCACACAAATATTTTATCACTTCATCAAAAATTTAAGTCGTTGATTTAAATAATTTATTAATCACTTACTCCAACATATTAAAATAATAAATTAATGCATATGTTTAATTAAGCACTTAAAAAACCTTAATCACTGTATTTGTAATCAATAAATGATTAATTAAAATTTATAAGTTAATTAACGTGGATGCACGTGGATGAAATTTTAAAGTTAAGAGAAAGTAACTTTTAAGTTACGTAAATTTCATCTGTCGATTGTAAGATTAACGGACACCTACAGAACTAACTTCTATAGATGTCTACAAAACCTGTACCCTCATATATATATATATATATATATATATATATATATATATATAGGTTTAATGGTTCTATAGGTGCCTACAGAACTGAGTTCGAAAGATTAACGGCTGTTTGATGAACAGAGAGAGTGTTCGAAAAAAGGAAGCCCGCGGAAAAAAATCCCCTCCATTTAAATTGTTATTTCAAGTCATTGAGTTGTTTGTATAAGTGATTAAATTTTTATTTCAAGTCATTGAGTTGGTTGTATAAGTGATTAAATTGTTATTTGAAGTCATTGAGTTGGTTGTATAAGTGATTAAATTGTTATTTCAAGTCA
>JAMKPZ010005629.1:0-13097 GCA_024699675.1 Amphibolis antarctica | reverse complement strand
CTTCTTGTAGATTTTTCTAATTTTCCTTAGAGGGGGTTTGTGCACAAGGAAAATTTTTTTTTCCCAATTTTCCTAGTATTTGTATACTTGGAAAATGTGTTTTCCCCATTAGGTATACCCATGTGGAAAAAAATTTCAGACCTAAAACCCGTCGAAATTTTTTTCCCTAACCCTTCCTCTCTCTCTCTCTCTCTCTCCCATGCACATCTCATACCCCAATCTAGCAACTTTCATCAATCTAATTTTGACATTTTTTTAATGTCATTTTTGGTATAAGTTGTTGATTGTTATTATTTATTAAATAAGTATATTATTGTCAAATAGGTACATCGTGCATCTATAATTGTTCATTTTTCAATATATACACAGTACATTATTTGTTAAGTTATGATTTTGTGCTGAAATTTTCAATTAAAGTATGTGTAAATGCATTTCTCTCAAAAAAAGTATGATTGAAGTATTTTATACAAATGTATTGGTACATTTGAATTGTATAACATTATATAGTTCATTCATTATATAATATTTTATAATTTTTATGTTATCATATAAGTTTATGATGTATCATAAATTTTTTTTTCATTTTCTATCAATTGCATAAACACCTAAAATTTTTTCAAGAAATTATTTTCCACATTTTACTTGGAAACTATTTTATTGATTTGTCAGATTTTTTAGAAAATTATTTTCTGAGTGCGTAAACAGGCCCTTAGTGTGCACAAATGCCAACCAACTAAATTTTCTTATTTTTCTGCAGACGGAACAAACAGACATAGAATTTCCTAAATTTCCCGATTTACTTATTCCTGAAAGTTCTTATTTGTGTTTTTTTTTCTTATTTTCTGAGTGGCACAAACAGGCCCTAAAAGAATTAAGGACATCAAACTCAATGCAAATGCTACTGTGAGCATTTGAACCCTCCGTCCAGATATCTCTAAAGAAAAAAAAGAACAATCAGCAATCTTGTCTTGTCTTTGACAACTAAGCATGGAGGAATTAATCACTGTAGCAGATGGAGAAGTCACAAATATATTTGCAGAAGGGAAGACATTCAAGGGTTTAGCATTGCGGGAGGAATTGGTGGAGGCCTGTGATAAGCTCAGATGGGGGACTCCTACTGTCATTCAGGCTGAGTGCATCCCTCATGCTCTAGAAGGTAGTTTTTTCTTGAAAAGTTCTGTTCTTTGCCCCCATTTTTATCGCTAACCATTCAATTTAACACACTCAGTTCATTAATAGTTTTTGTAATTTCTGTTGATTATCCTTGTCCTTGAATGGCAAAGTTCATCCTCAAGTGTTATAGATTAGTTTTAGCATTTATTCTCTTAAAAGTGCTATTACATGCTTTTCTTTAAAGTTTTCATAGCATCAATTTTAATGTTTTATTTTGACATATACATTGCCCATGATATTCACAATCTGTGGAAACAGGGAGAGATATTATTGGCCTGGCACAGACAGGTTCAGGGAAGACTGCAGCATTTGCTCTTCCCATCCTCCACAGCCTCCTTGAACATCCACATCCTTTTTTTGCATGTGTTATTTCGCCAACCAGGTTTGTTTTGGACATTTCAAATTATCATAGCTGGTTTGGTGCTATCTTTGATTCATTGTGGCTCATTATCTATGACCTAGGGAACTGGCAGCTCAAATTTCTAAACAATTTGAAGCTTTGGGATCCATTATTGGTGTTAAGTGTGCTGTGGTCAGTGGAAAATTTTCCTGACTTTGCCATTTATTTACCTTGAAATTTCATTTAATTAGTATTCTTGCAGTTGCCTCTCTGTATTAAATCTACTTTTTAAAACATCCAGCTTATGGGAGGAATAAGCAAGATGGATCAAGCCGTTGCTATTGGAAAGCGTCCACACATAGTTGTATGTTTCAAGTGCTTACTTTGTTGGGTGCATTTAGGCATTTTGTTAAATTTCTCTGATGGAGGCTTGTGTAGTTGTCTAAATATGCACATAGAAATTTAATCGTCAACTTTTCTGATTTTTGGCCATTTTGTATGACGTTTTGGTACCTATAATCAAAATGTGTTATTATTATTATCTGTACATTATTCAGAAAATAGCGTATTAGTTTTTTGTGTTTATTTGTTGATCACATGTCATTTATTTTCTTTTAATTTGTCTTTCTTTTTGTGCTTACATTTGCTCTAGGTGGCTACTCCTGGACGTCTCTTAGATCATCTTACAAATACAAAGGGTTTTAGCCTCCGTACAATGAAATATTTGGTATACCTTACTCATACCATATTCCACTACAGAAATACATTTTTTACATGCATTGTATATCTGTGCGTTTTTTATAATTGTCATTGCTCTGCAGTACTCTTTTTTCCATATCAGTTGGCTCATTTTGAAAATTTCCGTTATTTTTCTTTATCTGAATGTATTCCTCATTATGTTGGATTTTCAATGTAAATGTTTGTTTCATTAATTTTAGGCCTTCAAATGGATATTTGAAATGTTAAATCCAAATTGAATCCAAATCTGTTTAACCTGGAAATTTCTTAATCTGATATTCATCAGATAGAATTTGAATTCAAAAATTACTAGAGTTTGTAATTGGATCAAATTCAGATATAGCAGATATCCAGTTCTAATTTGCTCGACAGTTTATTTGGATCTGTGTATCTTCTTTTGAATAATCAAAGTTGTTTAGACAGAGGAGGGGTGTTGGGTGAGTGGGGAATGGATCTAGCATATGGAAGGAAACTCTTGTGGTTGATGAAATTGCTTGGTGTGGGAGTAGGCTGGTTATGGGAAAAGAGTGGGATTGGCTTCTGGTGTCATGCTTCCCTTGGTGAAGCCAGTGCAGAATTTTTATTCTCCATCGCATATTCCACTCTTGTGAGTATTGTTGAGTGTTTTGAGAATTCCAAGGCAAGGTAACATGGGATGCCCAATTTTGAAGGAATGTAGGCGATTCAACCACATTGAACTTTGTTAAACTACTTTCTTTTTTTCACACATACGGTTCATCTCATGTCTCCACAAGGAGTCCCTCATAGGTGTAGCAATGGAGCAATGGTGGTACATTCTCAATCAAATTCTTGTATTATGTATTGACTTATGGTGGAGTTCAGCATGGGAAATTTGGTTCCTACAAATGTTCAGGACATGGAATCATTCCTATGGAGTGTGTTCTTCAAAAGAAAGGTTTTTCCTTGGTGAGTATTTATAGAATCTATGGTTCACACGAAGAGAATTAGTGGCATTTGTTGTTCACTCGCACATCGATGAGCAGATATTGGTGCTTATAGATGGGATTACATGCTATTGGATTACGAGCCATTAAATAATTCTGGGAGAGATGGCAGGCAAGGGGTGGCAGGACAAAATTCCTAAGAAAATCTGGTGTGCTTTTCCACATGCAGTCCGATGGAGATGATTGTTGGAAATGAATAACACGGTGTTTCTTGGCTTAGTCACCTTATGTCATAGGCAAACAAGGGCATAGTAGAATGGACAAGGTCCTGGCACACTCAAGGTGCTTCGGCTGAGGTAGAGATTGTGGCTTGGCTCTATTCACTTTTGAATTTATGATTTTAGGTTTGTTTCATCTTGTTGTTCCTGGTGTTTTCTTTTTGTTTGTTTAGGACGTCTTCTACATTTTTTTGTTCCCTTTTTCAAGGGGTTCACTGTTGTGGCCTAATTGTGTCATGATTGTTCGTTTTTTAGCTTGCCTATGGCTTGTATAGCTCACATTCTTTTTGATTTTAATAGATTTGCTTGTTACTGCTAAAAAAACTTTACATACATATAAACCAAACATAATTCAAATCTAGATATCAATAATCGAATATACATATATTATATTATTATTACATACATGTTCCACACCTCTATGTATGTATATATCTATATATATATTATATAAACAATGCACACATTCATACACATACACCAGACACACATATATCATATTATATAATCAGAAGTTTCTATGAGGTTATGTGTGGTTGAAACAAGAGGTGCTGGAAGCTGTTTAAATTAATTTGGAAAAACAAAGTCACAACTTGAGATCAGAGTCTTCATGTGGATTCTTCTTCACATGAAGGTGGTAACCAATGTACATAGAAGTAGTGGAATGATAATGATACACTGTGCCCCCTGTGTTATGAAGAGGATGAAGATGTGGATACTTCTTGACTGCGAGGCTCTTGTCTCATCAGCAGGATGGCATATGGAAGAACTCAGAAACTAAACATCAGTTGCTCTTCTTCCATGCTACCTGTTAGGTCAATTTGGCTTCTTGGTTTGGTTTCTGGATGTATCTTATTACACTAATGAGATGCATCCTTTTTCTTTTAAGCAAGGTTTCTCTTAAAATATGGGGCTGCATGAGCAGTGTTTGTTGCAGATGGCATAAATTCTGGCACAATGGAGGAAATAATCAAATAGGTGTTGAGACTAATGAAAGGTAAGGCATGGATTATTGCTCTTGTTGCATTCTTACTGCTGGGATATCTGTCTGACCAGAAATGCAGTGGCAACACTCTTGGCTATACACCATGGACAGGTCATGCATTGGAATTTTCTGCTTTCATTTTGCGCTTGTCTCTCTCAAGGGAGAGGCTTGGCTGCCTTCTCATGAAATATGAAAATGAAAAAATAACTCTGGTCATTCACTCGTCTAGTGCGATCAACTCCATCCTTGTGGTCAAGAAAGAGTTGTTCTTGCTTGCCTTCACCTACCTTCCTAACATGCTGACATAGGCATAAGCTTCATCTAGAGTAGAGGTAGCAAAAACTAACAAGCCTACAAGCTGGAGATGCAGGAGGCATGTACTCGCACTATACTGAAAGATTAATCCACTAAAACAAACTGAAAGAAGTGCAAAGCCCAATTCAGATCCAAGAAGCAGATTAAGCCAATGAAGTTATAGCTTACTGCCCTAGACCTATAGTTTAACATGGGAACTGGCCAACTGGGACTATTTCATAGTTGGTACTACAACACATAATCAGTAAGAACAAACTGTCTTATTTGTTTACCTTATAGTGATGTACTCCATAGGCTTATCATCCCCCTACCATACACTCATAGTTGGTACTCTGATGTACCTTTCCTTGCCTGCTTACCACTCTTTGTTTCCCCTCTCCACCGTGTGGACTGCTGATGGGCTTGAGAGTGGTTCTCGCCTTGCTTGCAAGAAATTCTTATCCTACCTGATCGGCAAAGCATTGAACAAAGCGATGGACAAGAATATTTCTTTGACAGCAAATTCAGTAGAAAATGATTTTTTGAAAGATATCTGTTTTCCAGACGGGAGGCCAAATCACTGGAAGATGAACTTCCACATCTGGGCTCCAATTCTATTTGTGGGACAGACTGTTAAGGCTTAAGCTGTAGCTTGTAATTCTTTTTCAGATCGATTGTGTCATCAATCTTTTTGGGCGTATCTTGTCCTTGCAAGATCCATCCTATTTCTTCTTCAAAAAAGAGTTAATCTTTAACATGACAATCAGCTTAATTTTAAACTAATTGTCAGTCAGTAGATAATGGTTTCTTTATACATTATTTGATATTTTATATGATATGAAATCCTATCATTTTTTGTATTCTTATATAGTGAATTATTTTTGTCTTTTTTCCAAATATCGTATTAACCTTGAAGTTACTTGACTTTCAGGTTTTGGATGAGGCGGACAAGTTGTTGAATGCTGATTTTGAGAAAGTGATCAATGAAATCCTTAAGGTTGTCCCTCGAGAAAGGAAAACATACTTGTTCTCAGCAACCATGACTGAGAAGGTAAAAAGCCTATAATTTGATATTTCTGTTAAATATTATATGGTTCTTGTTGCAATCAATTGCCATGAAGATGAAGAAAATGAAGCAAACGAAAAGTAAAGAATTTTGTATTTGTTTCAAAAAATTTCATAATTTTATGGTACATGTGCAAGAGTAAATACATTTTCTTAATTTTCTTGCTTTATAAGTCATTAAAAGAGGTCCACATTTTTAGGCAAAAGATCTTTGTCTCCTCTCAGACTTGTATGTGATTGTAATTTTTTTCTTTTCAAATGGGGAACAAAGAACTGATATATTTCAAAGCAAAAATAGATCGTTATGAATCTAGTTGTACCTTACTCCCCTTTAATCCTAAGCTGCTTTTGTTTCTCCAGTGCTCAACCACTGTTATGAATGTTTTTGTTATGTTTTAGAAGTATCATTAGACTCTCTGGGTGAAAGGTGATTTTGTTTGGATTTTTGAAACTTTTGGCATGTCCATAAGCTAAACTGAGAAAGAGAGCTTGTGGATCTATTATTGTTGATATCTTTAAATATTCCTCAATTGCAAGGTGATTTTGTTTGTTTTTTAATGTATGCAATTTGTTTGGCAGGTAGGGAAGCTAAAGAGAGCTTGCCTAAAGAATCCTGTAAAGGTCTGTCTTACCAATTGCCACTGCAACAACTATAACTACATAATTTATATGTTTTTTACAAATTATTTCTGAAATCTATTACTTATCATGTTGCAAATTGTATCAACTTTTCGTCATCACATTCTTTTTCTTTCAGGTTGAAGCATCTTCTAAGTACTCCACCAATGATACACTCAAGCAAGAATTTTTGTTTATTCCTGCAAAGTATAAGGTTTTTTGTTCATACATTTCTTTGAAAGTTCTCATGATGACTGATATCTGTTATGATCTTGTGTCGTTATTCCTTGGATTCATGTCTTGAATTTCTTGGTTTTTTTACAGGATTTCTATCTTGTGTACATATTAAATGAGATGTTAGGAAAGGCAGCAATGATTTTTACACGAACTTGTGATTCAACACGATTACTTGCTTTGATTCTCAAAAATCTTGGGTTCAAAGCCATTCCCCTTCACGGCCAAATGAGTGAGGTTATCCTTATGGTCCCTTGCTAATTAATTGCTGTGTGTATATCTTGGCACCCATTTTTTATGTTGTCTACTACTGCATCAGATAATTCAACTTTTTTTTTGCCTAATCATGTGTCTTGCATGGTATCTATCCGTTGGCTCGATCCTACAGGCAAAAAGGTTGGGAGCCTTGACTAAGTTCAAGGCTGGAGAATGTAACATCCTTGTGTGCACTGATGTTGGAGCCAGAGGTCTTGATTTGCATGTTGACGTGGTGATAAATTATGATATTCCACAGAACTCCAAGGTCAGTTGCGATGTACATGGAACTTTAGTATTGAACAGTTAATGTCATGCTTATCTCTGATAAGAAAAGTTGTTACCACCTAATAATTATAATTTAGCCTCTGTCATTATATTTCTATGCAAGATTTGTTCCATCCTTTTTATGTAATTGATCAAGGGCACAACAAATTTTTGGTGCCCCCTTTGAAGTGGAATGTTACTTCGGATGCAGGATTACTGCCACCGTGTTGGTAGAACTGCTCGGGCTGGACGTTCTGGTTTAGCTCTCTCTTTGGTTAACCAATATGAGGTTGAATGGTTCAAGCTTATAGAGGAGCGAATCAGTGAGTAGCATTTCAGTCTTCTGTTCATTCCGGCAAGAACTGCTGGTTAGTTGTGAAGAATATGATGATTTTCCTAATTTTGCATATTGCAGATAAGAAGCTTCATCTCTTTCCTGCTGAGGAAGAAGAGGTTCTCATACTATCAGAAAGCGTTTCTGATGCAAAAAGGAAGGCTCTGACGGTAAGTCATTGGGATAACGGTTCATAATATATTATTTCCCTTTGTATTTCTAAAAACAAAATGAGCTTATAATTTTAGCAATATTACTACGCTTGACAACCATTAATTTCTACCATGAAACATGTTAATTTTAAACGAATCCTTATCATTATCATACCATACCTCTTCTAGGATGTTTGATTTGATTGCGGTCTGACACTAGTATGAAAACTTGTAGGACATCAAGGATAGTGGCGTGAGTAGGAAGAGGAGAAGAGGGGGAGAGGAGGATGATGAGGAAATTGACGCACACTTTGCTGCTTTAAAGACCGGGAAGCCGTCGAAGAAACCGAACAAATCAAGAAACGGTAGGCTCCACCCCCTTCCACACCTCAAATGAAATGCCCATTCAAAATATTCGGAGGCCTTGTGCACTACAAATTTTCTTTATTTATCTCCAATTTTCCCTTTTTTACTGAGAGCCATGCATTTGCTGCCAAAAAAATTATGATTGGTCATGTCCCGGTATCTAGTTTATGACTTTTTAAAATTTTTGATTACCTTAGGAGGATGCCATTTACATGTAATACTTCATGTAAAATTTTCTTGTATCATGAAGGGTGACAAATTTACATATAATATGAGAATGGATCATCAAGGGTGGAGGATGTGTACACCGTTTAAAAGTTCAAAATCTTACTTATATAAGTCAAAGGCTAGCGATCTGTTCGTGTCTTAGTGGTTAAATTTGCCATAATAATTAAAATAGTCAATTGTCTTCGATGGGTTATTGAAAATAAGCTGATTTTTTCAGAAAAGCTGTAAAATTCATCTTTTTTTACATTAGGTTAAATTATAGCTTTTTTTAAGCTGTCATCTAGAAATATGTTGGTGTATGCATAATACATGTAGCATCGAATATTGAGAAATGTTAATTTATAAAAGAATAAAGTTACTGGGCGACTTTATTTAATAACTTTGATGTGATTATTCTGTTTATGATGTGATTATTGTCCATCTTTGAAAAAAGAAAGAATGGATTTTTCAAGGAATTACATTAAATTTTACAGTATCAGTGATATATTATCTAAAAATCTACTTGTTTATATCATGCTAGAATCATATTCAAATACTTTAAATAAAAATTAATATTTAAATATGACACTTTTTTTCTAAAAATACCTTAAATATTATATATTTTTTTAAAAATCGTAAAATTCAAACTACCTTTCTAAAACGATCTCATGACACTTGTAAACGTACGGTAAAGAAAGAAGAATTTATGTAGAGTTGTAAATGGGTCATGTTGGCATGGCCCGGTATAGTCAAATTGTGTCGTAGGTAGTTCGTGTTGTGTCAGCATGGCATGAATTCTAACACGAAATAGACACAGTCTGGTTCAGCATGAGATATGTCGCTGTGTTGTGTGGGGGGGATAGGCCGTCGGGTCACTGGGCCGGTTGTTGGGTTGTGCGACTGGTGGGGCGAATAGTCGTGTGTGCGGGAAGAGGCAGAACAGGTCATGTGGCTGGTGGGGGGACTGGCCGCTGGGTCATTGGGTTGGTAGTTGGGATGAACAGTCGCGTGCGCTGATGCGCGGGAGGGGGCTAAACGAGTCGTGTCGTTAGCGAGGGGACGGGCCGCCAAGTTGTGTGGCTGGCGGGGTGAACGATCGTGTGCGCGGGAGGAGGCAGAATGGGTCGTCTCGTCTGGTCGGCGAGGGGAATGGTTGTCGGGTCATTGGGCCGGCTGCTGGGTGAACGGTTGCATGCGTCGATGCGCAGGAGGGGGTTGAATGGGTCGTGTTGCCGGTAGGATAATGGGCTGCCGGATTGTGCGACCAGCGGGGTGAACAGTCATGTGTGCAGGAGGAGGCAGAACGGGTCGTGTGGTCGGTGGGGGGACTGGTCGTCGGGTCATTGGGTCGATAGCCGGGGTGAAATGTTGCGGAAGGTGCAAGGTGCAATCGGGTGCAAGGTGCAAGGTGCGGGGGGACTGGCCGTCAAGTCATGGCTTGCAAGGTGCAACACGCCGACGCAGCAACGGTTGACAGGCTTTCGCCCAACGGGTGGCCCACTTTTGGGCAACAGGTAGCCCGCTTCCGCGCAACGGGCGGTCCAATTCCGCACAACGGGTGGTTTGCTTCCGCCCAACGGGCGACTGGCTGCTGGGTGAAACGGTCGGCTTCCGCCTCAACGGCTCAACCAACCTTTCTCTATAAATTGAAGGAGTTGGATTTTATTTTTCACCCAACTCACTCTTCATCTCCTTCACTTCAAATTCTCCAAACTCTAATCTCAATTCTTAATTTCTCAAATTTTCTCACTCAAGTCACAAACAATGGTGAATTACCAAGGCCAAAGTTTTGGAGGTTACAAATATCTTCAACAAAACTTTCCTGAAGCTGAAGTAACATTGTCAATGGAGACTACTGAAGCTTCAACTTCAACTGTGCTGCCGAGGAAGTCTCGGAAGAGAGCTTCCATTTGGTCAAAGTACACAATCATGATGAAAGCTATGTCGGATGACACAGAAGAGGAACGAGCCTTCTGCAACGTCGACTTCTATTGCAAAATGTCTGGCGGTACAGGTCATTTAACTAGGCATATTAGTACATGTGAAAATAGGAATAATGATAAAATAATTCAAACTCAACTTTCTTTTACTCCTAAGGGTAGTGTTAGTTTATGGACTTATGATTCTGAAAAGGCTAGAGACTTGCATGCTAGATTTATTTGTTCATAAGATTTACCAATAAGTTTTGGAGGAAATAAATGTTTTAATAATTATATTAGTAAAGCATATTGTCCACAATATAAACGTGTATCTAAAAATACTATTAGGTCAGATATTATGAATTCATTTAATAAGCTTAGATTAGAACTTATTAATGTTATGAGTACAATAATGACATGTATATCATGCACTTCAGATATTTGGTCGGGTAGAACTAAAGATGGGTACATAGCTGTAATTGCACATTATATTGATCAAAATTAAACTTTACAAAAAAGATTAATAGGATTTAGAAAAATTCAACATTTACATACTGCTGAAATAATTTTTGCAAACATTATGAAAATTTTTGATTTATATGGAATTAGAAATAAAATAGGTAGTATAACTTTTGATAATGTAGCTAATAATACTGCAACAATACCAATGTTTAAAATTAGAATAAGTCCACCAAATGGTTTTAAATTATTTCACCAAAAATGTATTTGTCACATAATTAATATTATTGTACAATCAGGTGTAAAAGAAATTGAAATTTATATTGAACTTATTAGGGATGTTGTACGTTTTATAACTAGTTCAGGAAAGCGGTAGTAACAATTTGATGAAACATGTGATACTTTTAAAATGTTGCATAAAAAATTCTCTTTAAATGTTCAACATAGGTGGAATTCATTATATTTAATGTTAGAAAGTGTATTACCATATGAAATTCTAATAATGTCTTTGTATAATCGTCATCATTGTGATGATTATCAAAAATAATTAATTGAGAATGATTTTAAAATTGTAAAATGTTTTGTTGAATTTTTAAAACTTTTTTATGATGCAACGGTTAGATTATCAGGAATTTATTATTCTACATTTGTCTATGCGTTGCATTATTTATATGATATTTCATGAGTTTTTAATAAATATGAGGCATATCCATTTTTCGAACCAATAGTAAATAATAAGAAACAAAATTTTTAAAAATATTGGAATGAAATCCCTACATTATATATTTTGAGTGCATGCTTAAATCCTAAGTGTAAAATAAGATATGTTAGTAAATTAATTAGGGGAATACAAATGAGTTTAGGTGTAGATTTAGGATTAAATGTTAGTACAATAGAAGAATAATTAAATCAAATGTTTAATTTATACATACAAAGATATAGATTAAGAGAATAGAACATTCTCCTCCACCAATGTTCACAATACCAGAATCAAATGTTGAACCATCTTTAGATTCTTGGGCATTTTTACAAGATCCAAGATTTAACGAAGATATTCCAACATCATTATCATATAATTATAATCCTATACTATCTAGACAAGAATTAATTACTTTTAATGCAATGAATCACCAATCATTATTATTTACTCAACATTCTAACTTAAATACGTTTGATATTTTAGATTGGTGGAGGCAACAATCATTGACTTTTCCAATATTATCAATAATGGCAAAGAATTTATTAACAATTCCAGTGTCTTCAGTAACTTGTGAATAAATTTTCAGTATGAGTGACAACGTGCTTGATGACCGAAGATGTAAGCTTAAATAAGATATAATAGAAGCATTAATGTATGTAAAAGACTGGGAGCTTGCTGCATTTCGTGAACAAGATGAAGTTGAAGATTTTACAAAGCAACTTATAAACTTAAATATTTCATAATTAAAATATTTTTATTTTTCAATTTGTAATTTTTTTTAAAATGTAATTTAATTTTGTTGTAAAATTTGTTTAAATGTAATTGTAAATTTGTAATAATGTAAATATAAAATACGTAATTCATTAATAAATAAAAACTTAATTTAATTATATACATTATTGTCTGATTGTCTTATTTATTAAGTTGTTGAATACTTGAATGTTGAATTAAATTTAAATATTGATGGTTGAACACTTGAATGGTCGTATGCATGAGTGGGTGGGCTGGGGAACTATGCCTGGGTCAGTAGCCGGGTCATCGGGTCGGAAGTCGGCTCGCAGTGTCGAGTCCCACCTTCTCGCCCGAGGGGGAAGGTCGGAAGGGTAGAGCCACGAAAGGCCGTGCGGGTCGGTAGGGACTGCGGGTTGAACAATCATGTGGGCGGGAGGGGGGTGAACCATGAACGGGTCGTGCGGCCGATGGGGGAGACAGGCTGCTGTGTCTTGGATCGGCTATCGGGTCATTGGGCTGGCCGTCGGGTCGCAGCGTCGGGTCTCAGGAAGAATCGTGTTGGCCAAACTTGTGCCATTGACCGGTACGAATAGTATTTTTTCTTACCACAGGTTGTGCTTAGGCTGACTCATTAGTTGTGTGGACTATGCTGAATAGTGTCGTATAGACACAAAAATCATATCATGCCGTGTCAAATCGATACAATTAAGAAGTCTAGATTTATGAACATCTCTGGTCTCCACTTGTGACAGAAGTACAAGGTACGTTCACGAGCCTTTTTTTTTCTTTTTTCTTTTTTCAGGTTAAAAAATTAAAATTAAAATTAATTTTATAATTAAAATTAAAATTATATAATAATTTTGATGATAAAAATTTATATATTAAAAAAATAATTAAATATGAAGTAAAAATATGTATAATAGGTGTTTGTTACAGTGCATCATGATGGTATTTTTTGTGATCAGTGGATGCCAATTTTTGGTGTGTAATATAAAATACATTTTTCTTTTGTATTTGATGGATATTGTGATTTTTGAATTTTTTAATTAAAATTCGTGAAAATTACAAAAAAAAAA
>JAMKPZ010005628.1:0-28867 GCA_024699675.1 Amphibolis antarctica | reverse complement strand
CTTAATAAATCAACTTCTCTAACTAACCTGTAACTCATCGGTAGATCCAACGCTAACTGACGTCCTTCCGTATTCCATTCGGTAACTTCAAAAAAATCCTTACAAATGAATCCCAAATCCCAAATCCCAAATCCTAAATCCTAAATCCCAAATCTCAAATCTCAAATCCCAAATCCTAAATCCCAAATCCCAAATCCCAAATCCTTGACGAGGGGACTTCCGATGGACTGTGCAGGTGAGGATGATTGGGGAAAATGAATCGTTATTTTTTTAAAAAAAAAAAATTAAATGGACTGCTTTTACGCGAGTGTCATTGGTGGGAGGAGATTTTTTTCCACAAACTTCCTTTTTTCGAACACTCTCTCTCTTCATCAAACAGCCGTTAATCTTTCATCTAACGGGTACCTACAGAACTCAATTCTGTAGACACCTACAAAACCATTAAACCCTTTTAATTATTATATAACTTTAATTTCATTTAAGAAACTAATCTCAATTTTAATTTTTTCCAACTCTTGAAAGAGTGGAGACCTAAACGTAACACATTCTTTAATTCCACCATGATTTGTCGACGTCCGCCTCACCATTATCATCAAAGTCCACTTAATTTGATGAAAGATAAGGTTAATCGTAATTTTTTAAAATTCAAAGTATTATTCTGCCTAAGCTGATCATTTCCATGGCCTAGAAGCCCCTATTTATATATATATATATATATATGTACATGTATCCAAAACCTGCGGTTAATATATATGGTTTAAAATTTAAATAAGCATCAGTACGTTAATCTAGACAGATGACGGATTGCATGCATCCTCATCGAATAAACAAATTAAAATACCAGCAACGAAAATAATAATTTATCATGCCAAGTGAGGAAGCTACTGCTGCAACTTCTTCTTCTTCTTCTACTACTATGGACGACCGATGGACGATCTCCGATCAGCCTACACGAGGTCGGTCAGTCGCTCACTCAAACATCGATTGCTGGAAACCAGGAGGGCGAAAGAATATTGATCAAGTGTACACTCGGCGGTAGCTGTCACCACGACCTTGATCGACGTTCTCACTTCTGCCAGTGAACCAACAGCAAATCTTCTACCAGTACAACTTAAATATAACTCTTACTTAAAAATTATAACTGCTGAAACAAACGACGCTTATTTACGCCCCCGGCCGTGGCTGTCACCACCTTCACGGGACCTTGATCGACCGTCGACGTGGACCACCATCACTTCTGCCGGTGAACCAGCAGCAAAGCATCGAGAGAATATTCAACAGAACCTTGCCACGCCTGGGCACGTACCTGGGAGGCCGCGACGTCGCAGTGTTGCCCAACCGCCACCGCCGCCGTCTGGGGCCCGTCATCACCAATCGCCTGTGGCTACGCACGCGAACCAATCTCTATTAAACGGCGTAAAAGACGGTCGGTGGGGGCGGGCAAATCCACCGCCGGTTTCGCGGAAGCTTCTTCCTTCGATCGGCTGGTGAAAGCACGATCTTTCCACGAGAGAGAACAACAAAACTGCTGCCTTTATTAAAATAATTTTTTAAGTATATATATGTCATTGTAAAATCTTGTACTAAAAAATATCTAATTATCGGTATATCCTCCTAAAATCTAACATTATATTAAAATACCATTTTTATTTTGAAAACCTTTTTTCAACTTCTAAAATCTTCTAACGTTATTATTATAATATAAATTTCAATATATAAATTTTTATCACCTAAATTATTATATAATTTCAATTTAATTCACAAAACTAATTTCAACTTCAACTTCAAAACTGAAAAAAACTGTTTGTGAACGTCCCCTTAACTTTAGATTTTTACCATCAATTAAATGTAAAAACACTGAATTATAAGAAGGCGTACACAACTTGTGTTTTCCACCATACTGACATGAGAACAACACATTTTTACAATTGCATGCAAAAAAAAAAATCTATATCAAAAAGGGAGAGAAATTAAAAGCAGAAAATGTAGTTAATTCGTTTCTCCTTGTCTTATGGAAATCATGCACTATCATCAAAAAGCTGAATTTTTAGAATTGATTAATTATGATGTGTCATTTTTGGTTTTGTAATTAAATATCATGATTTGAAATCTAACGAGAACCAATATAAACACATTCTTAATTAATTTAACTGTTTATAATTATTTTAGTACGACAATGGATTCAGAAAGTGGATATTCTCAATTATGCACGTACAGTTAAGATTATAAACATCATACTAGATAACATAAATTCTGTGTATATATATAAATGCAAGGACAAATCTTGCATACCAGTCTGAGTTACACAGAATCTTTAAGCCCAAATATTCTACTGCATTTTGGATCCGTCTTCCATCTGAAAAATAACAAGATTAATTAATCACCAATTACAATATAATCACTAACGAATCACTGACTTGATCTGATTCCAGTTTTCAATTTCCTGAATTTTGATCTTAAGCATTGTTTATCAATCAAACTCCAAATTCCGTTACTGTAGACTACTGAAATTGATGAACAATATTGACCAAAAATGCTACATCACACAATAGTAATATAGACAGCTAATAGCATAAGAGATTACTTACAAAAATTTCAAACAAACATAACTTCAACCCTAATTAACTAATAATTTCAACTACAATATAAGAGTTGAGTAAAAATTACAAACAAACGCAACCTTAAATTTTGTTTGATTTCTACTAGATTTTTTAAAAAGTGCAGGATTTGAACTGCTCTGTAAAACATACATTTTTAAATGACAATGACCATTGAAAGTGCTCAGAAACATGCTTTGATAACAAAATGCTTTTCTAGCAAGGCGTGATAAACCGTGGTTCCAAACACAATTATAACCTTATAAGCGAGATTATTTACTTTGTTTCACACAATTCCTTGGGTCATTCTAGGAAGTCTTCTTATATTCCCACATAGAGATGGAATACTTGAGATCTGCAGAAGGATAATTCATTTATTTGGCTTTCATGATACGAACTTTGTGGTGAATGGTAAACGAAAGTGTACCTTCATAGACCCATTAATTGATGTGATATATAAGATCTAGGTATCATGTCCAAAATCACAGGAGTGCACTCCTTACCTCAGTATTTCCCACTAAACACCGAAAAACATCATCTTGGCAACAGTTCTCAATAATTTGTATTTCCTGTAAATAGAAATAAGAAAAACAATCTTCACATTCTTGTTTGCTCGGGCTGACCAACGCAAAACTGAAAGAAAACATGGCATAACTCCACATCCACGCCAAATGAGAAAAGATGTAATGAGACACTGAATCTTGCAGCATTAAAAAGTATAAAGGATAAAGATAGAATAAAGTGATTTTACCATCAGCTATGCAAGCTTGTAAATCATAGTACAACGAAAGAAGAATTTAACATAAACTTAGAATAAATAACAGGATAACAATTTGTAGTATCATCGGGTTAAATTAGAATTTCAATGAATTTCCATTTTGGCAATCTCTCTTGTTGACTTGGAAGCCAACGGTTCCCGAAAATAGTCTCTTCATTTGTGAAAAAAGGACTATGTATGAATAAATACTTCTTAGGTCCCACACTAGTGGGAGACTTATGCATTACATTTATCCGTTTTATGCAACATTACATGGTGACACGATGTAAACCATCCAGAATCTAATAGCATGGCTGCAATCTGAAATTCTAGAAAAACTACAACATTAGAGTCATAGATGCTAGTTCTTAAAATGAAAAGAATTACCTGTATCAAGGCTTTTCGACACCACATTATTGTCCTTGGGGCTTGGGCAGGGTCTTCTCACAGACAAAATAGTACCATGGTATGTCTGTCAAATGTCGATGTGCTGTTTCAAATCCTTCATAAGAGAAATCAGTCCAGTCCACCAAGGCAGAAAACCTTAAGGAGATGCATAAACCCTAAGGTTATCTACTGAACCTTGGACCTACTGGGCAAGTTCAATTCATTCAACATAGTGTGCATTTGTTTGTAGCTTTAGCAGCTTTAGCTTTAAGTGATAGTTGTACTTCTGTAATTTCAAATTAGAGTTATTTCTAAATTGGAATTGTAGGAGTTACAAAAGTACAATCTCACGTAGAACTATAACTGCTGAAGCTCCAAGTAAACAAGGTCATAATCTACCTTCCCATTGTTCTTAACTGTTGCTATTGCTTGAATAATCTAGCAGCTAATTTATCATTATTTCTTACCTAGAAGTAGAAAACACACGTGTTAATTACAAACAACAAAATATAAATGGAAGAATATTAATAGAAGTAACTAACAATATTTTAAGAAATTTAATTGCAATTATAGCATAAAACATGTAGGGTGTTGAGATGGGAAAAGAAAATGATCTATTCTATTAAATGGTGAAAGTACAAGCTTATATAAGAGAATACGTAAATGGATATTTACTATTACTCTTAACTCTAACATGGGAGATAGGAAAAAGGATGAGAAAAGATTACTATCTTTTCTCATTGATTTAAATGTTATGAAACTTAGTTTCAAGGGGAATAACCCATTGATGGCTCAACCCACCTAAGAGCACCATGTATATCTAACACAACTATAAATATATAATCGTTGTATATAGCTGTTTTTTCACGAAATCAGAATAGACAAGACTGCAAAATAATGTTTAACTCTTTTGATGACCATCTCTTTCAGGTATTTAGAGAATGCAAGGATGAAATATTTCTATTATAAATCCAAGAGACCCAATTACAAGTGAATGAATCGCAATCAATGCCCCTTGCCATTGAGCAATGGTTGTTTGGTCCTCAAAAGAGTTGAGGGCCTACAATAAGTAGGCTTTGTCTATCTGGGGAAGTAAATACATTTAGTTAGGAAGAGGTTAAGACAGTGTTCACTTGCAGGATACCACATGTATGAAATCAATCAAGATGACATCAAAATTCTTTATCTACAAGGACAGGAAAAATAATATGCTATCCACCAAGACAGACAAAGACTTGTGCTTCAAGGGAATAAATTTATTTGGAAAATGAAAAATAACTGATGAAACAGAGAGTTCTAGGTACAAAAAGTAAATCTGAAATCTACAAAACCAATCTAACAGGGTCACAACGTGTTTGGAAAATGCTGTTAGTGAATTTTCACCAAACTTTTAATTTTAAATTCTAAATTGTAAATTTTTCACTTTTGCAAATTTGATACCATTTACACAAACATACTTTGCATTCAATGGACATTATATTTAAACTGTGAAAATTTAAAAATGATGAGAAGATGAAATGCCTACAGTTTAGATATTAATAAATCTATACACCTACCAGTAATCACCACAAGAGCATGCCCCATCACTGAAATGGTGAAAGCGGTTTGTATCTCTTATCACAATTTCACGATCAACAACCTTGGAAATGTACTTGATAGCATTATGGCAATCACCACAAACTCGCAAATTTTTTATAATTCTAATTCTTGAGTTAGGAGGTGTACTTATGAGGGCATAAGCAATTGCAAGTTTCTCACTATGATAGTGAAGAGAACGCTCTTTCTCTTCTTCCTCAACATCATGCAGAACAAAATCAGTATCTGGGGCATATCCCTCATCCTTTATTCTTTTTATCAGATCATCCACCTTGTCATAGATAACAGTTTTCTCAGGATGACAACTATCATCCACCACAAAGATATGTACTTTGTTCTTTACTTCTAACCAACTGTAACCAGGATCTTTCTTTACTCTTCTAGTTTTCATTATCCTCCTCATCTCATCAGCCTTGTCCCATTGATTAGACACAACATATGTATTTGAAAGAAGAACATATGCTGAAGAATCCAGTGGGTCCAACTGTAGAAGTCTGGTTGCCACTCTCCTCCCAAATTTAGTATTTGCTTTTATCCTACAGGCACCTAGCAATGACCTGTACATAGATGCAGAAGCTTCAAAAGGCATCCTTTCAATGACCTTCTCTGCCTCAGTGAGAAGTCCCGCACGACCAAGAGTGTCAATTAGGCATGAGTAGTGCTCAATTTCTGGAGCAATTCCATAATCATCACACATAGAATCGAAGTATTCATAAGCTTCAGAGACTTTTCCAGAATGACTACAAGCTGAGAGCACACCAATAAAAGTGACCTTATCAGGTTTAAGACCTTCAACTCTCATTTTATTAAATAATTCAAGTGATTTCTTGCCATTTCCATGCTGGGCTAGGCCTAACAGCATTGCATTCCAAGAAGATAAGTTCCTCATAATCATCTTGTTAAAGAAAATGAAAGAATCTTCTATATTACCACATTTTGCATACATATCCACAATGGATGTGCCTACGTAAATATCTGAGAGGCAGGCCATCTTCAAAACATTTGCATGGAGTTGCCTCCCTTGATCCAATGAACTCAGGCAGGCACAGGCTTTAATAAGGGATGCCAGAATGAATTCATCTGGATGGACTCCTACATTTAACATCTTACGGTAAAGACCAAGTGCACATTCTTCATTACCATTCTCTACATACCCAGAAATCATTGTTGTCCAAGCCACGTCATCAGGCTCATACATGCTATCAAAAACGGCAGATGCACTGTCAACATCACCACATTTGATGTACATATCTGATAAACTACTTCCAACACACAAATCAGAATCGTAACCAAGTTTAATTGCATAAGCATGGATTTGTTTACCTTGTCGAAAGGCAACCAACATACTGCATGCCTTAAAGATACTAGCCAGTGAGAAATGGTTGAAAACAACACCACTCATTTTTTGCATTGACATAACGAGATCTAATGCCTTTACACTGTTTCCGTTTGTCACATAACCAGAAATTAGGGCATTGCAGAAGCCTACATCAAAATAACCCATGTGGTTGACAAGGAATTCTGCTTCCCGCACACCTCCCATTTTTGAATAAACATCAACTAAACCAGTGAGAATAAAAGTATCCAAATCCAGACCCATTTTCGCAGCAGAGCAATGAATCTGTTCACAAAGAGACATGGCTACTACACACACTGAGCAGGCTCGAAGAATACTTGCAAAAGTATATCGATCAGGGTTCACACCATACTCCAACATTCTCAAAAATAGAGCGATCGATTCTTCCTCCAGTCCCTCTCTTATGAAACTTGATATCATAGAGTTCCATGATATCAAATCTAGCCGTTCCATCTCATCGAAACTTGCTTGGCAGAACTCAAGAAACCCAACTTGGAGTAAAAGTTAATAAAACTATTTGAGACAGAAATCTCTGCACAAAACCCCAGTTTCATAGCAATATCGTGTATTTGTCTTCCAACTTCAACACATTCCGCAGCCAATGAAGCACTGAGGGCACAAACAAACGTGACTTTATCAAAGCCCACGCCTAACCTCCTCATTTCAACAAAGCAGCTCAAGGCAGGAAGACACTCTCCAGCCTTCGAGTGTTCGGAGATTTTTTCATTCCAAGAAATCACATCACAACAGTCATCAAACAGGCGGAGCTTAATTCCAAGGGCCTGAGCCTGATCGAAACCTCTACCCAGTTGCCTTTGCGTCAAAATGCAGCACAACCCATCAGCAAAAGTACAAATCCCACCCCTATGCAACTCACGAAACATAGAGATCGCCTCTTCTTCCAAACCAATTCTGCAGTATGCTTTAATCATAATATTCCACAGCACAGAATCTCTATCACCCTCATCCATTTCATTAAACACTCTCCTAGCATCTCTCACCAATCCAAACTTTGAGTACAGCCCAACAAGCGAACTAGCCACCATAGCATCATAAACCAGGCCGACCCTGAAACCAGCACCATGTACAACCTGAGACGTGGAAAGCAGTTCAGGCTCAAAGGAGCAAACTTTGAGGACGGGTGTGAACGACAGAGCAGTGGCGGTCACAGAAGACCGGATCATGAGCCGGAATAGGCGGAGGGTTTCCCGGGACTCCCCCTGAGACGCGTACGCCGAGAGAAGGGAATTCCAGGTGACAACATCCCTACGGGGAATATGGTCGAACAGGAGGCGGGCAGAGTCGAGGGAGCTGCATTTGGCATAGGCAGTGATGAGGTTGTTGGCAAGGAAGGAGTCGAGGGAACGACCGGAGGTGATGGTGAGGGCGTGTGAGAGGGAAACGATGCGGAGATCGCCGGCCTCCGCGGCGTCGCGGACGAGGACGTACCATAGTGGTCGTGTCGGTGGTTGCCGGCGGAGATGAAATGTACCGGTCAAGGTAGAGATGAAACGGGCTTGGGCTGCTAATAACATTTGTGACCGGCGCTCACGTGGAAGATGTTGTGTCTGGGTTCTTATGGGCTTGCGAAACGTTTTAACCAGATCAGCTCCTTTTTTTCTTTTCTTTTCCTGAAAGGTAAAATTATATTAAAGAAAATTTATTTAAAATACATTTAAAAATAATTTTTTTCTAAAATTTCAGAAGTTAGATAAAGTTAAAGTTAAAATTAATTTTACAAATAAAATTAAAATTACATAATAATTTAAGTAATAAAAATTTATATGTTAAAATTTATACAATAATAATGATATTTAGAATGATTTTAAAAGTTGAAAATAAATGGAGCCTAATTAATAAAGTCAAGATATAAAAGTCTTAAATGACATGTATGAGAGTGTGTATGTATGTATGTATACATATATACATACATACATATATAACAATTTAAAATATTAAGAAGATTGAGTTTTACATCTATTATAAAATCGGTCTGTTATCTTTTTTTCATGTATTCTAAATTATTGTGATAATTATTATTTGGCTGTGAAAAATTTTAAAAATACATATAAAAATGATTATATTCTTGTCACATTATGTTTGTAAAAATATACAGTTTATTATAGTCTATTAGTTTTATTTAGCATTTATATGGCTATTTAATCATTCAAGTTCGCCCATTACACGTACTCCTAAATCTTTGTTTCATAGCTATCCCCACATGCATTTAATGTGCGGGTGTGCAAGGTGCAAAAAAACGCTCTATGGCTTAAAGAAGTACCTCGTTCTTGGTTTACACTCCTTAGTGCCTTCCTCTGGCAATTAATATGGGTTGGAAGGCTTCATTAGTTGATACTTAATTCTCAATTTATCTTATTAAAATTTTATTTCAAAATCAATTAATAATGAAAAGAAAACTTTTTTATATATTAAATCTAATTTATTTCATAGATTTAAGGATGTAGGATTATTCTAACATATCTATCAACATCACAGGTCGATCATATATTTATTAATCTATATTAATGTAGACGATCTCCTTCTTATTGGTAAGGATCAAAAGCTTCTACAATAGTTGACTCATATCTAAAATCATGTGAATTTTAATTCACTAAAACCAATTATTAATGAAAAAGAACTTACAAGCGGTGTAGAAGATATTGGTAATTGAGCAAGCGGTGTAGAAGATATATCAGAGATCATCGAGCTGGAGGTTGTGCTGTATATGTATACATATATCCTCAGATGAACTTGGGGAGTGCGGAAGCAATAACGCACGGTTAACTTCTCACTCTTCCATGGATCGATCTAGTTAATTAAGTGCAAAGCGATATGGTTAATGCTATATAGTGATCATACTCGTGTATGATCAGCATCACGAATATGATCACGTACTAGCTTGTTAAAGGACTCGACCGCAACGTATGTATATACGTACTTCCTCGGCTGCTCAACATCTTCTGGGATAATTTAATTAGGAGATCGATACTTTCCAAACAATCATGCTTGCACCAAAAGTACATAAGTGAGCTTGTTCCAAATGGCTTGCTTGGTCTATGTGCATTTTCTACCGTTCCTGCGTGCGGCGGTCACAAAATATAATGTAGCCGGTACGTGCCAGCCCAAAGCGGCAAACATCACGTACCAGATTATTAATGTTACAGCAATTGCCAGTAGCAATTAGTATAGATCGATTTAACTCATCACCTGCGGTTACCATGATTAATTTCACGGCAACTGATTACACAGAGGCGCATCGATCTATAGCTCAACCAGTTTAGTTTGAGATGTTAGCTGGGGTTCGTGTGCAGTTAGCTAGCTAGCTAGCTAGCAGTAAACGATCGAGAAGCAGCAGCATGTACACGTACTATTATATATATGTATGTATGTAGGGCGCGGTGCATATGCCGATCGATCGATCACTGCGAACGTTTTCCAACTGCCAAGAAGTCTATGAAAGGGATCCACCTCTCACTCTTTTCGTCTGTTTCACCTACCCCTTCACCTTCATCCGCCCTCTTCGCGTCGTCGTTATCCACGTTGGCGCCGCCGGGGTCCGTCGACTTTGCCTGGAAGAAGTCGTAAAACTCGACCGATGCATCCGTGTCTGCGTGGCAATTAATTAAAAACCATGCATATCCACATTACTCGGTCCGTTAATGGCAAATCAAAACGAGATTAATACTTGAATAATTAATTAATCAATCTCAAGGCCGGCATCATTTAACGCAGTCATTAATTAATAATAATAATAATTACCTGTCTGTGGGTGGCAAATATGGATGGCTGGAGGGTACAGATCACCAGTATCTGTGCCGCTGTGGCAACATGTTGGTGGTAAGTGCCTTCCGACCAGAGGCGTGAGGTTTGCCGACGAAGCATCAAGCTTTATGTCCTGGAAGAACCTGCTGTTACTGGTCTTCTTTGCGTAGTATCGTGACCTTTCCCTGCAACTCCTCGCCATGATAACGTGCCAGTGGTTCTTGACGGCGTTGTCGGTGCGACCGGGGAAAAGTCGGGCGATTATCGCCCACCGGTTTCCATGGATTCGTTGCGATGCTATTAGCCTTTCCTCTTCCTCCTCCGTGAACGGGCTCCGGTTGATCCTCGGATCCAACTGATTGAACCACCTCAACCTACAGCTCTTTCCTGCTTATTTAATTAATTTGATTATAGATATATATTAGGTGTCATCCATGCCAATCAATTGGAATATATGCGTGTGTATCTGTATATATATATATATATGTGCCATCACAAAAAAGATGAAAAATGAGAAGATTAATTGTTACTTAATTAGCGATTATTGCCTGATCACATGTGTACTACATATAGACGGAACCAGAAAATTAAGGTAGTTAAAGAAATTAAGGAAGATCGATTGATGATATATCGATGGATCATGCATGTGGCACCTGATCTTCCTTGGAGATTTTCTGCTATGGCGTTCCAATTATGAGGGCCGTACTGCTTCACCAACTCCTTGAGCTTCTCATCTTCCGATGGCCTCCAGTGTCCTCTGCTACACATCTAGATCGAGCTTATTCAGCTGTTGCTCACCCTCGAAACTGAAATGTTTTTGGCCGGCCCACAACGCAATCTTAATTGGGAAGAGATCTAGCTAGAGAGGTATTTGTTATGATGATCGAGCGATGTATAGAAGCACTCTAGCTGGCTTGCCCTCTTTCTTTCTACCGTCAATAGACATAGGCAAGCACAGCCCCGTGCGTTCAACACAGGGATGGATAGGGCATAGGGTGTGTGTGTGTAGTGCTCTGTGTGTGTGTGTGTGTATATAGAGAGAGAGAGAGAGAGGTGTTGGAAGGATCTGACGCTTGGGTTCATATGTTGATTTTGTTAGTGAGAATTAGGAGAACGATTAGATATGCCAGTGAGCGGTTCAATGGTTGATGGCACGCACGGGCTAACTGATGTTGTTTAAGGAAAGTGGAGGGGGTTGCTTGGTGGGGTGAATTCCGTTCTCCTTTCTCTGTCTCTCCCAATTTTTCAGACCTACATTCTCAATTTGCATCACTTAATTAATCTCTAATATTAATTTCTACACAATAAGAACATTATGGAAGAAGAATCAGAACCTTGTTTTTGTGATTATATGCATCTACCTTGCATTAATTCCCGATGAATCCATGACAGCAAAATATGCATATGGTATTGATCTGTAACAACAGATTAATTGGGCCTGTGATTTCCATATGGTGGATATGGAACTTATGCATATATATGTCATCAAATTAACATAGAGGCAAGTTATATATGTAGGTATAGATATGAATTTTACCTTATTAAAATCAATTAATTTGCAAAAAAAGACTCATAAGTACCCAATCTTACTTATCGGTTTCAATGTAAAACTATTTTTTCAAAAGGTATATGCATGAATGCTATGCGCGCATATTCCTTAAATCTAACAAATTAATAATTTAATGGCATATATGGCACCAAGACACACACACATATATAAAATTTCTTTTCAAATACATGAATACATTGACAATAAGATTATAATATATATCATCAACGGAAAAATGTACTTAGAGACTTATATAATTGGACTTATCAAGACGTACGTGCCCCTTGGAAGAAGGTCTTTAAACTAATCCCGAGAAACTTGTGTGCCACCAAACAAAATTATTAAAAACCGACTTGTTTACGTAATTAATTAATTAAGGACGGGCGAGAGAATCGCAGATCTAGGAATTATGCCTCATTGGGTAATTAAGGAGATGTTTCAGTTTTGAAAATTATCAAGAACAGAGATTGAGAGAAGTGAAATAAACGAAATTAAACTTCAAACAAGTAATGAAAACATATAAGAATTTTAAAAAATGGCTTTACAGTAACTAGCTTGTTAACAAATAAGACCAATATTTTGTTTGTGAGAACTAAATCCAGGTACATCTCAACGTTGGTGGAGCCAGAGATGTGCCCTTTTCCCATATATGGCTTAATAGCACCGGACTTTGTTTTGTTAATTGGTAGGTTCTTCCAGAGTTTCTTTTTAGGTTTCCTCTCCTAATATCTGTTATTCAGACCTAACTTGACTGATAAGAGGAGTTGCCCTGGATTTGCGTGACCTGCACGTGAAAGCATTTTGTCTGCGGAGAGAGATGTCGTTGCACGGAAGGTTGGAGAGACAACGTCCCCGTTCTCCCTCGTGTTTGCTTGCGCTGGATCGTCGTCAAGCAGTGGCTAATTAATTTGGTGGGACTACAATGAATTCTAGGGGTATCTGTGTAACTTTAAATATAGATTTCATTTGATAACAATATTTTAATTTAAATTTAAATTTTATAAAAGTTTTTTTGTATTATTATCATAATATAAATTTTTATATACAAAATTTTATTTTACAACAAATTCAGTTCAACTTCGTTTAATAATTAAACTCATCTCTCAACTTTTAACATTTTATAAAATTCAAAGTTAAAACACCTCGTCACCAAATAGTACGGGAAGAAAAAGGAAAAAGGTAAAAAAAAATTCCCTCATTTGCCCGATATATGGTAGAAATTTTAATTTATTTATAATTGACATTTATTTTGTATTTATAACATAACTTGAAAAAAAGTATTAATGTTAAAAATAATTATCAGATTTTGTCTTTTTCCAAATAATGTACGTACACATGAATTTCATTTTTCATCATCTTCTATTATTTTTCATTTTTATCATTTACCAATTAATTCTTTGATTTTTCATTTCTACAATTTGCCACAAACACCAAACTTTGAGTACGTTCAAATTCAGATATACACCAGTGTCTTAAATCGGTCGAATTTTTCAAATTTAAAATGATGTAAACTAAATATTTTTGATAAGTTCTACGAATACGTCTATAATATTATTAATTATCGAATAGTATGTTATATTCGATTATGATCGATAGATCCTTACTGATCTACCTTCGAAAACTTTCGTCAAAAAAGTAAGAATTAATTATCGATATTGTTTCTTATTTTCATAAAGTGCAATATTATAAAATAAAAAAGCATTTGACTGCAGTACGTGTATGAAAATTAAAGAAACTGCATGGTAATTAATAAATGTTATTCAGTGCAATTAAAAATTATAATGTTTTAATTAATTATTTAAGATAAGAAAATAAGGGAAAAAAATATGTTTTGTAAAAAAAAGGATAAACACTGATTAGCTTAAACCAACCAGTTTGAATCGATTTGTTCTAATTTTTCATTGTTTTTTCTGATTAATTTGACTCGATTTCGATTTAAGTGGTTGATTTTATTCCATCTGATCTCAATAACACGCAGTGTCAAGTGGTCGATGAACACCATTCCTTCCTTCAAAACCCAACCAAATCCAATTAATTATCTGGTTGCTTCTTCACCCTTCAACAATTAATTAGCTGCATGCGTTGTTTTCTTCGGTTAGGTCTACCATTTGATCATCTTCGAAAACAATATTAATTTTCTCGTACTCGAGGAGAGGTTCGTGTTTCTTATGAATTAATAAAAAGAAAAATTTTAAAAAAAATTTAAAATTAAAAATAATTTTTTCTATATTCTTATAAGATATACAAATGGTCACATAAATTTTTTTATTTTCATATTTTTAAAATTTCAATAATAAGTTTTTTTTCCGATTTTCTTTTTCATTGATTTCCAAGATATACAAATTCCTCTTAAATATTGATTTATAAAAAATCTAACGATAAATTTGAAATTAAAGAGGAGTTTGTGTATTCGAAGAGTATAAAAAATTGTAAAAAATAATAAATCAAATTTATCATTTTTCGTACTTTTTAAACAAACAAGTTTACCTTAAATTCTTCGTAACATGCATGGGATAAAATGACATTTTCAGGCAACATGTATGTATGGTACCATGCACAAAGCCGAGCTTATATAATACAGACTAATGGATTTGGGATTGCCAGATAAAACAAGATGGCGTAATGGTTAGTTAACATATGGACCGAACAGTTAATGCGCGTGTCAAGTTGGAAACAGGACACGCAGAAGAATGAGTGACCACGAAGGGTGATGGATGAGGCAGGAGAGGGCCGGCCGGGCCCCGTCTCTGTACCCACTCGTCTCTATTTCTTCTCTCGTGCATCATCAAAGACTGGTTCTGGTCTTTATCCAGCCATTCATTCCACCACCAGACGTGCGTACGTACTCTTTCCTTTTCAACAGAGAACAAAAAAGGTATTCTTTTTCTACAAAAAGATCTTTTAATTGTTTCCTTTCGCTTTGTAGGTACCTTTCCATTTGGCTATCTTATTTTTGCATCCGTTTAATCGAGAGCTGTTTTTCTTCTTTTTGTTTGCTTGCTTGTATTTTGTTGTTTCTATGGATTTTATATATCTTACTAAAATTAATTAATTAATAGAAAATGATTTTAGTTTTACTTATTATTTTTAATGTGTGATTATTTTTTCTAATATACTTTTGTACCTGTGAGTCTCTTATTAAAGTATTCTATATAACATCTTACATGTAGCATGTGTGGATTGGTTTCGATATCATATAAATTTTATCTTATTAAAATCAATTAGTTAGTAAGAAAGGATTTACAAGTGATATAAGTGTCTTAGTTTTACTTATTATTTTCAATGTAAAACTATTTTTTTCAATAATTTCTTTTTGTAGATTTTACTTTATTAAAATCAATTGATCAACAGGAAATGACTCACAATTAATATAAGATACAAGGATATCAATTCTACTTATCATTTTTTAATATATGACTATAATACCATATGAATTTTAACTCATTAAATTAAATTAAATTTGCTAGTTAAAAATTTTTTATAAATGATATAAAGATTTCAATTTTACTCGTTATTTTTTGATACGAAACTACTGTTGTCAATACCCTTGTTCTCTATTTGCGAGGCTTCGGTGTATGTAGCCTCTCATGTGACATAAACTCTCCTTTATATTTAGGTCTCTGCCTTATAAATAAATCAGGGATCTTCTTAAAAAAGAAAAGGAACTGCCTTGGATTTCTTCGTGCTATCGCAAGAGATGTCGCAGTGACCACTTCTTTAATTAAGTAATTAAGTAATTAATACATGCATACATACCCATCATTTGATTTCCGGAGAGTACTGGTGAATGGAATTAATATAGTCATTGCAGATGTTGTGTCGATCGATCGTTCTACCGGCACGCAACGAATTAATATCGATCCATCTCTTCTCCGATCTAGCCGAATGTGCATCTTCCATCATCCTTAATTTCATTTCCTTATATATATATATCATAATGCGATGTAGATAGCTAGAGTTAGAACCAGATAAGCTAGATATATATATATATGAAGCATCTATGCGCATATACGTTATGTTACGTTGCTTCGCGTTCTCATAATGATGCATCCTTAAATAACCTCGTGTACATAAGGTAATTAAAAAATAAAATACCCGCGAGTTAATGTAGCTAATTGATTATGAATGTGATGTATATGTTTCAGCATCTTATATATGTATTTTCCATATATATGCAAAATATGGGTATTTGGATCCTGACCATACTTTTTATTAAAATTTTATATTAAAATTAATTGATTAAAAGGAAAAGACTTATAAGTGATATAAAGATTTGATCTTAATTTTATTTTATTAAAATTAATTGATCATAAGTAAAAGAATTTTTTATATTTTATTAAATCTAACTTGATTCTCTGTATTTCTATTTTAATATTTCTTCTTTCTTGTAACTTATTTTTAATTTTTTTATGTCTATATATGTCTACGAATGGATATATGTAAATTAACTTTAATATTATATTAAAATTTTATTTCAAAATAAATTAACTAATAAAAAAAATTACAAGTAATATAAGTATTTCAATATTACTTATTATTTTTAACTATTTTCCCAACACCCTTCTCAAAAAATCCAAAGGTTTTACTCGGCTTTTAATCGACGCAAGGGCCTCTTTATTCATTACATTGAATGATCGAATCCTCCGAAAATATTGTCCACCAGTTCTTTAATTCACATACCATTTAATTATATATACTCCATGATCGGTGGCAGCCACTGATTCGATCACACGGATTCCAATGTGAAAATTCATGGGATTGATGATTTCGATCACACGGATTCAATGTGAAAATTCATGGGATTGATAAGAAAGAGCACGGGACGTACGTACATGAATTAAAATTAATTTTATAAGTATTTAATCTAACATTTAAAAATACGTTAAAATTATTTTTTATTATTTTCTTTTTTTTCCTCTTAAACATTTCTACCTCTCTTTTCAATTTTAAATTAAAACATTAAAATTATTATTTTAGTAGTGAAAGTAAAAATTTAAAAGAATAATTACAATTTGAACACATAAAATCAAATTTTTATAAATGTCACTGAAAGATTGAGACATATATATATATATGGGAAAAATGATTCTGTAGGTGCTTACAAAAGTCAATTCTATAGGCACCCGTTGAATCAATATTTAACGGCAGTTTGATCAAGAGAGTGAGTGTCTGAAAAAAAAACTTCCGTCGATGACACTTACATAAAAGCAGTCTATTTATTTTAACAAAAAAAAATTCACAAAAAGTCACCTGTGAAATTTGCGATTCCTTTTCGTCACATGTGATTTGCGATTCTTTTTCCCCAACCAAAGTCGCATACGATTCGTCGTCTCCCCGGAAGTCCTTTCATCTTCCCCTCGATCTTTTTAAAGTTATTGAATGGAACACGGAAGGACGTCAATTAGCGTTAGATCTACCAACGAGTTACAGGTGTGCTTTCATGTTATTAAAAGTTGATTTATTAAGTGCATTGATTATACTTTCATTTAACATGAATGAACATTTATTGGGGGAAAAATGTTTGCAACATTTATTAGAAAAAAAGTTAGTTAGACTGACAAACTATTAATTACATTAAGTACAAAGTAAAATATGTTTAATCTGAAATGTTACCTTTAATTATAGATTCAAGTTAACCACTTTGTAAAGAATAGACAGATGTAAAAGTAAATAGATAATTATAGATTCAAGTTAACATTTACAAAGTGGTTGATAATTAAAAACCACTTTGTAAAGTTAATTAGCAACAGACTAAGATTATTATCAATTACTCTGTAAAGTTATCAACGTACTTTAAAATTTAAAGTTAATTATCTTAGTCTATTAGTAATTTAAAAGTCTTAATATGTACACGTTTACAGAGTGGTTGATAATTAGTGGTTGATAACTTTAATTAAATGTTGCAATGTTAACTTTACAGAGTGGTTGATAATTTCAAAGTCTCACTCCTTTATTGTCACACTTTTAATTAAAGAATCAACCATTCTTGAATTGTCAAAAGCTATTGGATGATAAACAGCAAGTATAATGGCCCAAACAAGACTATTCTGAAATGCAAGGGCTCGATGACGTAGAGTTCAATATTAGAATGGAAGGGTCGGCTAACCATCCTGATAAAGAAGGAGAAGGAAGTGCATGTCCACACCATGCCATGAAATTTTCTTCGGAGCATGATGCATATAATTTTTATAATGCATATGCAATGAAGAAATTTGAAAATGAAGGTCTTCTTTGTCATCATATCTTTTCTGTATTATGAAAGAAATAGATCACCCACATACCAAGCAAATATATATTACATAGATGGACCATTCACTGCAGATACCACAGTAGCACTATTAGTAAACTACCAGATCATGTTGACGGGTATGTTTATTATATTTATCAAAGTATTTTATTTCCACAATTGATGCTGATGAAACATCTTTTTGTATTTTTCACAGGTTTACTCCTCTCATGAGATGGGACTTACGGTCCTAGTGCATTCAAATTGGTGGATACAGCTTTCACTTCAACAGAATAGTACGCACTAGTGAAATCAACAATTGTTGAAGAGAACTAGTGAATTATGTATGCAGTGTACACAAGATGATCAAAGTGGAAATAACCCTACCACAGTTGATTTACCAACTAGTTTTGTGGTGAATGATCCATCTACATCAAGAAAAACCAAAGGAAGACCTGCCCATTCTCAACGGCTAAAAGCTTCCATTGAAGAAATTAACACCCATAAGAAGAGAATAATGTGTCATAAGTGCGGGGAACTAGGTCATTACATAACTACTTGCCCCAATGCAAGTAGTCGTCAATAAAACAGGGAAGATGATTCTTGAAGATGAGCATGACACAAGCACGCTTACATTACATGTAACTATTTTTGTCAAATAAACTCATGTAAAATATTGAAATATTGAAATTTGTTCAGGTCAAGACTTGTGTTTGGTGACATATATGTTTTTAATATATATGTTTAGTTTTGTAGTCATAAAAAATGTGGAGATTGTTAAAGATAATGTTCTCTGATTAATTATCCTTACTGTTTTGATGAAGAATTTAATGTTAACATTTTATAACAAAACTTATTGTTATCATTTAAGTATGTTTAGTGCACACAAATTCACATAAAGCTTCAAGAGTTGTAGAAAACTATGAAATAGTTTTCCAACATTTAAATAAGGCGAAAGTACCATAGAAATAAAGTAGCGACAGACGGAAGTACCATTTACAGACCCGTCTAAAAACGGTAGTTCCGTGACTTTACCTTACAATTACATGGAAGTACCGTCAATTGAATTATTTGGGTGATGGCCATACTATACAACGCACGTGCCTAACTTAAAAGGTTACGTGTGAATGTTAAAACGTTGGTCTTTTAATACAATCGTCCGGTCTTTTAACATAAAACGCCAATTCTCTCATCACGTGTGAATTTAACATTTCACGTGACATCTAACTATACCCCTTCGAATATTAAGTTGACGGCCATACTATACAACACACGCGCCTAACTTAAAAAGTCACATGTGAATATTAAAACGTCGGTCTTTTAACACAATCGTTTGGTCTTTTAACATAAAACACCAATTCTCTCATCACATGTGAACTTAAACTTTCACGTGACATCTAACTATACCCCTTCGAATATTAAGTTGACGGTCATACTATACAAGGTCACATGTGAATGTTAAAATGCCGATGTTTTAATACAATCATCCGGTCTTTTAACATAAAACACTGATTCTCTCATCACGTGTAAACATAAAATTTCATGTGACATCTAAACTATACCCTTTCGAATATTAAGTTGACGATCATACTGTATAACAAACACGCTTAACTTAAAAAGTCACGTGTGAATGTTAAAACGCCAATCTTTTAATACAATCGTCCGGTCTTTTAACATAAAATGCCGATCATTTAATACAATCATCTGGTCTTTCAAATAAGTGGTAGTATTGAATAGCAAATATCTTTATGGTAAGATCCGATTATAAAAATCTGACAACTTTAACCCTCAATCTCTAAGCATATATAAAGCTTAAATTCGTAATGCTCTGTGCCCTAGTCTTTCTGAGCAAGAGCAACTACGTCGTGTATGACTTGTAGAAGAAGCTTCACTGTCAGTAACGTAGCAATGGCACACGGGAAGAAGAACGTTGAATTTCCACCGGTACTCCCGTGTACATGGCAAGTCAAAATCGACAAAGTCGATAGGGAAATAGAGCTATTGAAGTCCAAGTATGACTTCTCTGCCGACGTCTTTGAAGTTGTTATAGAGGAGGTCAACATTGTAGAAAGAGAGAACTTGCAACTACGATTACGGTCAGAAGGAGAAAAACTACACAATATCAGGTGTGCTAAGTGAAATGTGTTAAAATCATTTGGTGATTCTATGACACCGTTCAGTACGTTTGAAATAGGAGAGTGTTCTAGAGCTACTGAAAGGAGACATAAGAAGCCTGCTCCAAAACCTAAGAACACTACACCCATCTGTCCACAACCATCAACTTCAGAACGGTTGAGCCCTAAAAGTATGATGGAGGAAGCTCCAGAACATCAAGTTTCAGTAGTAATGGAAGAACATTACAGTCCTCCAAGAATCTCAACTAAACAACGCATACCAGAATCTATTGATGTCTAAGTTGAAGAGGAGCATGTAAATCACCAACAAGAGACTTCAGAGGTGCACAATGAAGATCGATTGGGATTGGTTGTATATCAGTCACAGACAGAGAATGTTGAAGATTTATCAACCACTTCTCATTCATTTCCTGAGGAAGGTATGACAATAAACAATCTATATTTTCGAAATCAGGAATGTCTGGACAATTATAAAAAAAAAATTGAATTATGAGATATTGTACGAAAAACCAGTAAATTTTAAAGATTTACAAGAGATTAAAGATCTCTTAAACTTTCAAGGTCTACTAGATATTATACCAACAAACTGTAAGTTAGATATATTCAAAGAAGTCATTGCTGCATTCTATGCTAACTTATATGTTGATGAGGGTAAATTATTTACCAACATAGATAAGACTATTTTTGAAATCACTCATCAGTTGGTATATGATACTCTTAAATTGACAAATGAGGGTGTACAATTAGGTAGAAAATCTTTCAACTTACTAGATTGGAACATCAGTTCGATAGCAAGAACCCCTCATTTACATAGCAGATTACAGTATCTTGAACATCTTAATGGAAAGGCCAAATTTATAGCTAAAATTCTGCAAGCACAAATTTTTCAGAAGAAAGGACATGTTGAACATATCGAGAGAATTTGTTTATATACTACATATGCTGTGATGCAGAAAACAAAACTAAACTGGTGCATACTATTTTTGGATTCCATACAGCACAGACATTCAAAATTATTTTATAGAATCAATCTTGTGAAGTTGATATTGGGCACATGATATGATGTAAATTAGTGGCCCAGAAAATCCTTCAAGACAAGATCTTTTACAGTGGCTGAATATAAGAAATTCATTTCTCATACACCAGTTACAAACATACACCAACAATCAACAAGTAAACAGACACATACATCAATTGGACAAGATTTATTATCTCCTACAGTGGTTGTGTATATTACACAATTAGGAGAACAAATTGGTCGACAAATTTGTGAAGCTATAATCAGTACTATTCAAAATTGGAGGAGAAATCAATGATAACATGTACTTTTCTGATTTCTTGTTGAAGGACACGTGAAAGTTTAAGTTGACACGTGATAAGAGAATCAGCGTTTTATGTTAAAAGATCGAACGATTGGATTAAAAGACCGGCGTTTTAACATTCACACGTGACTTTTTAAGTTAGGTGTGTGCGTTGTACAGTATGACCGTCAACTTAATATTTGAAGGGGTATAGTTAGATGTCACGTGAAAGTTTAAGTTCACACATGATGAGAGAGTCGGCGTTTTATATTAAAAAACTGAACGATTGGATTAAAAGACCGACGTTTTAACATTCACACGAGACTTTTTAAGTTAGGCGCGTGCGTTGTACAGTATGACCGTCAACTTAATATTCAAAGGGGTATAGTTAGATGTCACGTGAAAGTTTAAGTTCACACGTGATGAGAGAATTAGTATTTTATGTTAAAAGACCGGACGATTGTATTAAAAGACTGGTGTTTTAACATTTCACGTGATTTTTTAAGTTAGCCGTGTGCGTTCTAAAGTACATGTGGTGTGTGAATAGTAGTTAAGCATTTTAAGGGTATCTCACTGAGACTATTATGTTTTGATGATGAATACTTAATTAATGTTTAATCATGATGTGATGGTAATTTAATAGTCGTAATTATATTTGCTAATTATCTATTTACTTATTACTTCAACATACTGCACATATTATTTCAATTAATGCTAAATTATTTAAAACTATACCCATTCGATTCAGGTTAAGTGTTTTTAATTATTTGATGAAAATCCTTTTTAATTCAAATCAAATTAATTTAAACAAAATTCCTCCCTAATATTTTAAGTTAGTAGATTACATATGTTCAATATTTAGAACACTTTGGTGTGATATTGGAATGAGTGTAGTTACTTACATAAGTATTAGATATGAATATAGTTCGAGAAAAATCAGAGTAGAATGTCACGTGAAATATTAATTTTTCAAGTAATGAGAGAGACGACGTTTTATGTTAAAAGACCAAACGATTGTATTAAAAGATCGGCATTTTAACATTAACACGTGATGTTTAGTAGTAGGGCATGTACTTTAGAATGCACGCACCTAACTTAAAAAGTCACGTGTGAATATTAAAACGCTAGTCTTTTAATACAATCGTCCGGTCTTTTAACATAAAACGTCGATTCTCTCATCACGAGTGAACTTAAAATTTCACGTGATATTCTACCCTGATTTTTCACGAACTATATTCATATGTATCACTTATTTACCTAACTATACCCCTTTGAATATTAACTTGACGACCATACCGTACAACACACGCGCCTAACTTACAAAGTCACATGTGAATGTTAAAACGCCAGTTGTTTAATACAAGCATCCAGTCTTTTAACACAAAACATTGATTCTCTCATCACATGAATTAGACGTGACAACTTCAATTAAGGACTAAAGGTATTATTGAATGGCAAATATCTTTATGGTAAGATCCGATTATAAAAATCCAACAACTTTAACCTCCAATCTATAAGCATATATAAGGCTTAAATTCATAATGTCATATGCCCTAGTCTTCCCGACAGTTGCGTGGAGCATTACTTGGAGAAGAAGCTTCAGTGACAGTAACATAGCAATGACACGTGGGAAGAAGACCATTCAAGTTCCACTGCTACTCCCGCGTACATGGCAGGTCAAAATTGACAAAGTTGACAAAGAGTTACAGCTATTGAAGTCGAGGTATGACTTCTCTCCTGAGGTTTTTGAAGTTGTTGTTGACGAGAAGAAAAAAGCAGAAACAGATAATTGGCGACTACGATTACGGTCGCAAAGAGAAAAAATACACAATATTAGTTGTGCTGAGCGATAAGTCTTAAAATCATTTGCTGATTCAATGACACCGATCAGTACATTTGAACTAGGACAGTCTTCAAGGCATACTAAAAGAAGACATAACAAGCTCGCTCCAAAGCCAAAGAAAACTAAACTCATCCATCCACCCACAACCGTCAACTTCAGAACAGTTCACCCCTAAAAGTAGGGTTAAAGAGTTTAAAGATTGGTTTAAAATCACTACTGCACAGAAATAAGTTGAAGTGGTTACTTCAGATAGCTGGAGTTCTAATCAAAGTCTATTAGCAGTGAAGGTGAAAATGAAGGTCTGTGAATAGGTAAAACATTTTTGTTATCTTTTGAATTGAATTGTTTTCAAAAGGTACTTGATAATTTTGAGAAAAAAGAAGTGACTATTTCAAAGTCATCTCTGTTTATAGTTGATGCAATTCCAGCAAAATTGTCCAGTTTTGCTGTGCATGACTTATGTGTAAAGAATGTTTTTAAAGGTACATCATCATTCATTTTGATAAATAAAAGGAATGATGTTACTAAGTATGTATTAAAAAATACAAGGCATGATAGATTTCGAACTTTTGCTGAAATGCAAAAGTATATCGATAGGAAAGAAAAACTTCCACGAATTTATATTCAATTAATGAGACAATGGAAGGAAGAAGATGCTCTGCTAATAAATATTCCACTACAGTGTGAAAAGTATACCGGAATTAATGATGAATCAAATGGTATAGTTACAGTTGTTGCTGAAACAGTTTTTACAGAGACAGACAGTTCTCCAACAGATTAGACGAATAGCATTGAAGATATTTTGAGAAATTTAAAATCACAGTAAGCACTATCTGTCTCCGTGGAAGAACAATAACTTTCTGACATAAGTGATTCTCAAACATTGGGTGAATATTTGCAAAGCATGAAGAAGAAGAAAAAATTGATGCAACTGTTCAGATTGATGCACAAGAATAGGTTGAAGAAATATTACAGTTACAACAAATACAAGAACCAGTTTCTAAGCATGTGTCAATTATTTAACAAACTGTGGAGGAAGTTGCAAAACATCAACTTTCAGATTTAATGGAAGAGCATTACAGTCCTCCAACAATCTCTAATCAACAAACCATAGAAGAATCTCTTGATTTGCAAGCTGAAGAGGAGTATGTAAATCAGCAACAAGAAACTTCAGAGGTGTAGAATGAAGATAAGTTGAGATTGATTATGTCTCACTCACAGACAGAGAATGTTAAAGATTTGCCAAGTACTTTTCATTTTTTTTTGAGGAAGGTATGGCAGTAGAAAATCTATATTTTCGAAATCATGAATTGTCTAGACAATTACCATAAATTTTTGAATCTTGAAATACTATATGAAAGGCATATATACTTTACAGATTTTCAAGAGATCAAGGATCTCTTACAGTTTCAAGGTCTGCTAGACATAATACCAACAAGCTGTAAGGTAGATGTATTTAGAGAAGTGATAGTTACTTTTTATGCTAACTTGCATGTTGAGGAAGACAGCTTATTTAGCAACATTGATAACACTATTTTTGAAATCACTCCTCAATTGGTATATGATACTCTTAAATTGACAAATGATGGTGTATAATTAGATACAACATCTTTGAACTTGCTAGATTGAAACATCAGTTCGATAGCAAGAACCTCTCATTCACATGGCAAATTACAGTATGTTGATGAACTCAATGGTAAAGCGAAATTTGTAGCCAAAATTCTACAAGTACAGATTTTTCAGAAGAAAGGGCATGGTGAACATATTCAGAGAATTTGTTTATATGCCACATATGCTGTGATGCAAAAAATAAAACTGAATTGGTGCACACTATTTTTGGATTCCTTACAGCACAGACATTCAAAATTATTTTATGGAATCAGTCTTGTGAAGTTGATATCGAGGACAATATATGATGTGAATCAGTGGTCCAGAAAATCCTTCAAGACAAGATCGTTTACAGTGGCTGAATATAAGAAATTCAATTATAATGCACCAGTTACAAACGTACAGCAACAATCAACAAGTCAAGAAGCACATACGTCGACTGGACAAGATTTGTTATCTCCTGCAGAGGTTGCGCATATTACACAATTAAGAGAAAAAATTTGTCGATAGATTTTAGAAACTATAATAAGTTCTGTTCAAAATCGGAGGAGAAATCAAGGATAACTTGTACTTTTCTGATTTCTTGTTGAATTGTAATGCTAAGTGATTGGAACATTTGTTTGTATAAGTGATTGATTTGTAATTCAAGGGTATTTTTATCTTATTTAGCTTTTCAATGAAAGGTGGATTTATTAATTTTATCTATATGAATGCTTACAATTATTCTCTAACCCTAATACTTTGTAGAATAATGACAACAATGGGGACATATAGTTCAAAATTAAAACACTACATAAGTACACTTAAAACAATAGATAATTACACTTAACATTCTTAACTTTAGGTGTTTTAAGAAAGTCAAAAAGTAAAATACAACATCAAATTAATTGAAATTTGAAAATTGAAAAGAAAAACAATAGATAATTACAACATCAAATTAATTTGGTGATCATCAAAAAGGGGGACATTGTCGAGTATTATGTATTAATGATGAATACTTAATTAATATGTAAACATAGTCTGACAATAATTTAAAAGTCGTAATTATATTTAAGTTAATGATCTATTTACTTATTACTTGAACATAACTGGAAATATTAGTTAATGCTAAATTATTTAACACTATATCCATTCAATCTAGGATAAGTGTTTGTAATTATTTAATCAAATTCTATTTTAATTCAAATCGAATTAATTTTATAAAAAAAATCCACCCTAATATTTTAAGTTAGTAGATTAAATATGTTTAATATTTAGAACATTTCGGAGAAGTAATGCGAATGAATATAATTACTTAAATAAGTGCTACATATGAATATAGTTCATGAAATATCCTGGTAGAATGTCACGTGAAACTTTAAGTTTACACGTGATGAGAGAATCAGCGTTTTATGTTAAAAGACCGGATGATCGGATTAAAAGACCGATGTTTTAACATTCAGACATGACTTTTTAAGTTAGGCACGTGCGTTGTACAGTATGGCCATCAACTTAATATTCGAAGGGGTATAGTTAGATATCACGTGAAATTTTAAGTTCACACGTGATAAGAGAATCGACGTTTTATATTAAAAGACCGGACGATTGTATTAAAAGACCGGTGATTTAATCACACGTGCCTTTTTAAGTTAAGCGCGTGCGTTCTAAAGTACACGTAGTGTGTGAATAGTAGTTAGGTGTTTTAAGGGTATAGCTCTCTAAGACTATTATGTTTTGATAATGAATGCTTATTTCATGTTTAATCATGATATGATGGTAATTTAACAGTCCTAATTATATTTGCTAATTATCTATTTACTTATTACTTCAATATAACTAGACATATTATTTCAGTTAATGCTAAATTATTTAAAACTATACCATTCGATTCAGGCTAAGTGTTTTTAATTATTTGATCAAAATCCTTTTTAATTCAAATCAAATTAATTTTAAAAAAATTCCACCCTAATATTTTAAGTTAGTAGATTACATATGTTCAATATTTAGAACAGTTCAGCGTGATATTAGAATGAGTGTAGTTACTTCAATAAGTATTAGATATGAATATAATTCGTGAAAAATCATGGTAGAATGTCACGTGACATTTTAAGTTCACACTTGATAAGAGAATCAGCGTTTTATGTTAAAAGACTGGATGATTGCATTAAAAGACCGGCGTTTTAACATTAACACGTGACGTTCAGTAGTTGGGCGTGTACTTAAGAACACACGCACCTAACTTAAAAAGTCACGTGTGAATGTTAAAACGCTGGTCTTTTAATACAATCATTCGGTCTTTTAACATAAACTGCTGATTCTCTCATCACGTGTAAACTTAAAATGTCACGTGACATTCTATAGTAATTTTTCACACGTGATGAAAGAACCGGCGTTTTGTATTAAAAGACCGGATAATTGTATTAAAAGACTGGCGGTTTAACATTAACACGTCCATTTATAAGTTGGCCACGTAAAGTTAACGTCTTTACTTTATGGTTTCGCGTAGAGTAAAGTCTTAATTTTCAAATCTCTTTTAAATATATGACATAAATTACGTATTTGAAAATCGTAAATACCTTATTTTACTTAAATATATGACATAATATTTAATGAATATCTCTTTTAAATCAATATTCAGTAATTGAAAATTAAAACCACCTAAGTATTTCGATTGACGGTACTTCCGCCTAATTGTAAGGTATATCCACAAAACTACCATTTATAGATGGGTTCATAAACGGTAGTTCCATACGTCACTTTTTTATTTTAACGGTACTTCCGTAAAATCATTAAGAAATGCAGAAGTTAAATACTCCCCCTAGAATAGTGCATATTATAATTGAAATTAAACACAACGACACATGAAAAATAATCGATTGAAGGGAGTGTTTTTAAATATTTAATCAAAATATTTTTTAATTAAAATCGAATTATTTTAAAAAAAATCCACCCTAATATTTAAGTTAAAAAAAAATCCACCCTAAATTATTTTAATTAAACACTACATAATTAAAATCGAATTATTTTAAGAAAAATCTACAAACTTCTTTCAAATTTAATCACCGTATTCGTAATTAATGAAAAATTAATTAATTTTCATAAGTTAATTAATACAAAATTTTGAAATATACGTACGTGAGTGAACTTTTAAAGTTAAGGGAAAGAGAGTACACACGTCTTTTTAAGTGAAGAAAGTGTGCATTTTTAAATTTCACCTATAAAAAAGAGAGTAACTTTTAAGTTTTTAAATTTTACCTGTCGATCATGAAATCGAACACCTACAAAATCGAGTTATGTAGACACCTATAGAATCCGTGCCATATATATATATATATATGCATGTAGGGTTAGTACGCGTGCAAACATTAAGCGGATGAACGTAACTGAATTAAACTGCAGCAAGAGATATAATTATATATATGCAAGTAGGGCTGGTACGCGTGCAAATTAAACATTAATTCATTCATTCAAAGATGAAGCTTGATAATCAACTAGAAGGGAGAACAAACATTACCAAATGTGATAATTAGATCAACCGACGAGCTGTATTAGAACCAGAAATAGAATATCTGTAAGCTGAAGTATGGTAGGAAAGACAATATTGGTTAATTTGTCCGTCAAGTTCCGTCAGAGGTACACCAACTTTACCTACCATTTCATTAATTGCTTGCTTCCCATGTTTCTCTAATCGATTCGTCCACGAGAAAGGAATACCTAGATTCTGTTTATTATTGGAATCGTTTAATTTTATATATATATATATATATATA
>JAMKPZ010005627.1:0-18544 GCA_024699675.1 Amphibolis antarctica | reverse complement strand
TAACTGGAAATATTGAACTTAATGCTAAATTATTTAACATAGTAGGTAATCAAAATCTTTTTTAATTCAAAATTAATTAATTAAAAATCAAATCCACCTTAATATTTTCATTAAGGATTTTACAAATTATAAGAATATTTCACAAATAAATTGAAGATAGATTTAATAATTAAATCAATTAATTAAAAATATAAAATACAAAACCACACAAATATTTTATCACTTCATCAAAAATTTAAGTTATTGATTTAAATAATTTATTAATCACTTACTCCAATGTATTAAAATAATAAATTGATGCATATGTTAATTAAGTACTTAAAAAACCTTAATCACCATATTTGTAATCAATAAACAATTAATTAAAATTCATAAGTTAATTAACGTGGATGCACGTAGGTAGAGTTTTAAAGTTAATGGAGAGAGAATATACACGTCTTTTTAGGTGAAGAGAGAATGTGCATTTTTAAATTTCATCTGTAAAAGAGAGAATAATTTTTAAGTTACGTAAATTTTATCTGTCGATCGTGAAATCGATGGACACCTACAGAATTAATTTCTATAGGCATCTACAGAATTCATACCTGATGTATATATATATATATAATAAAAGAAGATTAAGAAGGAATTTAAAATATAATGAAGAAGAAATTAAAAAAATATATATATTACAAAAATCTTATCGAAAATATCTACTTCTTAAACAATTCAGATAAATAAAAAAAATCATCAGAACGTCTTCGGTAAGTAGAAGTTCAAATAAATAAATAAATATATATATATAAATTGTTTGCACACGCCCTTTCCAATGCTTGACCAGGTGGTCTTCCATCGTCCAAACCATTCGCCTCCCGGAGCGCCTGGCCGACGAGGAGCGGACGCTAGTGCCAGCGCCGGTACCAGTACTTGAACTCTTTGGGACCTACAACCAACGCCATTCCTCGCCGAACCCTGACGACGATGAAGGCCGCCCACCGCCTGCTACTTTGCAGGTACGACTAACAATGAGGTGATGATTTCTCTAGGGTTCCAGGACGTTGCCGGGCATGGTCGGGGATCCCATCTTTGACGATACTTGGCGTGTTTCAGCCATGGTTTTTGCCTGAAGGTGGTTGAAAACATGAACGAGAGTGGAATTATTAGAAGTGTCGATGTGAAATACTATTCTTCATTTGGTTGTTGCGGTTTCGCAAAAATCCATGCATTTGTGTCGAAGTAGCAAGTGTTGTTTGTGCCTCAAGGTTATTACTGGCACGCATTTTTTCCTTCCAAATGTTTGATGGGATAATGAACTGTACTTTCGGAAAGCATTTTTTCCTCTCGAACTATTTTGTGGTTGAATATGAATGTTCTTATTATCAGGATCGAGAAATCGATAAGAATGAGTTAATCTGGTTCATTTTCATGTAGGAAGTTTGGAGTAACCTGTGGCCCTTTGTTTCCAAAATCTGACTTTCTGAATGACGCTTCACTTTGTCGCTCTTTTACATCTGGTCCTGCAGGGAATCTGAATAAAGGTGGTACTTATTGAAAGCAGATATTTTGCTACAGTTTAGCAGTTGATATCTGATTTTAATTATCAGTTATGGTGCGAACTTGTAGGAAGCTCTTCTGAGCCTATGCATGTAGATTTCTCGATTTTCAAGGGTAAAGCTGCACTTATTATGAGCCCAGTGCTGCCAAAGTTTGTTAAGCGAGAAGTATGCACTTGATCAATTCTAATGTCTGTCGTTGGGATTCTAAAGAAACCGCCACTTCATGTTGCCCCTATTAATTTGTCGTATTGCAGTCTGGGGCATACGTCTTAGATAGAAAAGGCAGTGTGATGTTGAAGTTCATGCCAGCTATTGGTCAACGAAAATATGACCCAAAAAGGATACAAGTAAATTTCCCCTTTTCATCATGCTTAGTTCTTTCTTCCGATAATTCGATTAATATTTTCCGTTTCAACTAAACATTTCTTATATGTTTATTACTTATTAGCTGACTTAACAAGGAATGGTGACTTAACACAAGTTCTTCTGTTACATACCGAAATAAAAATTCTTATAAATGCTTTATTTATATGTGCTGTCAATATTAATTGGCATTCTATTATAAACTTACTATTACGCCTACCATGTTGCAGAGGTTTGCTCTAACACCTACTGAAGTTGGATCTCTTACTAGCTTAGACCCTGGTGAATCATGTGAATTTCTTCACGATCCTTCAATGAAATCAAGGTAGTGCAGTTGTTGGACATTGTTTTTGATTGAAATTTTTTGGCCCTTGGATTCTATGCAATATTATTAATGTATCTTACAGTTATCCCAGTATTTTTTATTTGGACACGTTTCATATTTTAAGTGATGACTATCTCCATAAGCACCTATTAGCTACTAGCTACATCATTAAAGCTGATCCATTTTAATGGATCCTCTAAATCATATTATCTAAAGACTGTTTGATCTTCTAACAAGATTTTCATTTTCAGCCTTGAAGGTCAAGTGAAGAAGTCTCTATTTGTAACGCCAATAACCTCAGAGCATGGTTCTTATTTCTTTGGTTTGAGTAAGCCCTGTACATTTTATCTTTTGTGTATAACGTGCTTTTTACTATCAATTGGATTTCCTGTGTGGCTCTACCTTTACGTAGCAGATGTGGAACGATTCTTTGTTGTAGTGTTTATGTTGTCTATGCTTCATACCTCCAACATTTGGAATGACCAAACAATTTCAGTGTTAATATGGTTTTTTTTATCCAATAATCCAAGCCTCGTAAATGCGGATTTCTGGAATCCAACTTAATAATTTTTTTGAAGTTAATGAAAATTGATTTCTTATGGCTATAGTTTTGGGTCTCAAAGTAAACTTTCAGACCCAAATCCATGTTTCTTATCAAATGGTGCTTGGCTTTCTCTAAACTCTAGTAGAAAGTTTGTTTTTCTTGTCAAATTGTGCTTGATTTTTTACCTACTCCAGTAGATACAGCATTTAACTTTTTGGTAAGTCTCATTAGGTATTTTCTTATCTTAAGCATTCTATGAGAGTTGGAGATGAGAGCATGGAGCGTTGCAGTAAGGTTTGGTTTAATAGTTTCCAGCTATGGGTGTACAATGTGACTCCTGGAAGTACTCACCCTCTTCCTCCATCTACTGGGAGTGGCAAGGGTTTGCTGGATGGAAATTGACAAGAGGTGGGTCAGTGGGGATGATGTGCTTGTGGGTAAGGTAACAAGGGATTTATAGCTGAGGGGAATGTTGTGGTGACAAAGGACGAGGAACTTTGTTGTGGAGTGATGATCAATGTCTTCATTCTCTTGGGAAGGGGGATTGTGCTATGTTATGCCATGACCCTATCTGGTATAGGCAATGCAGGGGGTTGGGCCATTGGGCTAGAATTTTCCCAAGGAGGGAAGACATGAAGGAGGTGGACTTGCCTTGGCGTAGAGTTACTTCACAGATGCTTGGTTCATTGAACTTTGCGTCTGACTGAGGACAACTTGCTGAAAAAGATGAGTGGGCAATGGGGAGGACCTTAGATCATTAGGAGGCTCTATGAGGAGACTTATGGGGTTTTCAAACAACTTTTGGAGAGAGGGCATGCTTAAGCGTAGACATTTTTCAGGCTCAGTTGGTGGGAGTGGCAAAGAAGTACGATGGTTTTCCTGTTGATTGGTGGAAAAGTGGTGCATGTCCAAATCTTGGGTGTTCCTCTTGACCTTAGGACGATGGGCACTTTGGGTGTGATGTGCAAGGTGTTTTGAAGGCTAAAGTGCATTTCTGTGAGGATTGTGGACTTCTCTCTTCCTTGAGGCAACATATGTGTTGACTGAGGTGGAGGATGATGTCTTAATGCCATTGGTGGTGAAGATTACGCATGATGGTGAAATGTTTGGGGCAGGGATTCAGTGTGTGTTTATCAAGGAGGTGGAGATGAAACAAATGTGGGATTGATCTTTAGGGGTCAGGGGTGAAACTTCGTGAAGAAATGACATCCGATGGTGGAAGAAGATCAAGTAATGGGGATGGGCTTGCTGAAGACGTTATGAAGGTTGTTACTTGGCATGTGAGGGGGAGAGAGGGTGGGCAAACAAAAATATATTGGTGACTTGGTGAGGCAGCATGGGGTCACATTGTTATGTCTTCGGGAAACCAAGCTGATAGGCAAATCTCTGGCTTTCAGTAGGGTAGTGTCAGATTTTGTTATTGTTGGATCAATGGGGAGATAGATGATGTACCTTTCAATTTCTGAAAGATGGGTGGACTTGGGTTGCATTGTTTGGTTTATTGGCCCATGGATTCTGAGTTAAAGCCAGAGTTGTTGCGGGAGTAGGCATCTGTTAGAAGAAAAAGTTGGTGTGTTGCTTGGTTGGTCCTTAGGTTGTCGGAAGAGTAGATCAAGGATGCTATCTGGCAGTTTGAAGGGGAGAAATCACCTGGACTAGATGGATTCCCAGTCAGATTTTTCATAAATTTTTACCATATTGCAAGTAAAGACTTGATTAATATGATATGAGATTTTTGGAGTTTGAGCAAGAAGTTTGTTGAATCAATCTTTCTTTTATTCTCCTTATTCATAAGGTAGTTTGGGCAAGCAATATGATTTCAGACCTATAAATCTCATGAATTCTCTTATGAAGTTTATTACTAAGATTTTATCCATTCTTTTGCTATTGGTGATCAGTAAACTCATTAGACTGGTCAAATCAGTGTCTCTTAAAGTAAGAAAGTTTGATGAATTGTTTTATGAGGGCCCAGAAATTGAGAATGGATTACCATAAAACAAATAGCTAGGTTATATTTGCAAGGTTGACTTTTCAAAAAGTCTTTAATAGTTTAAGTTGGAATTTTTTAGCTCATGTTTTGAAGGCTCAAAATTTAGCTTGCAACCAATGTTGTGGAGAGGAAGAGTCAATAGGGAATTTGTTCTTCACATGCCACGTTCTATCATCTCCCTAAACAACATAGCCTAATGGTTGTTCCGTGAATATTTGCTCTGTCAAGTTATCATGGAAAAAGACATTCTTAATGTCTAATTGATACATCTCTCATGATTGATTCATTGCAATTGAGAGGTGAACATGTATGGAATTAAGCCATGCCATTGGAAAAAAAGATTTCTACATATTTCACTCCATAAGTCTATGTAAAATTGTGGGTAGTCAAGTGAGTTTTGTACTGATCAACTTAGCCATTAGGTTTATGCATTACAGTTTATATCAATCTGTAGGCGACGATGGTTACTCCTTTAAGACAAGTCACAAGATCTCATATGGTACACAATCTCAATGCTTTCATTTCTTCGTCCATGACATCGTCTACTATTGTATTTAAAGTGCTTCTTGGTAGTTCATTGAAATATATTCAAGAGAAATGGACATGGAAAAATTATGAAAGGATAAATTAAGGTTATCATAGCAAACAATAGGAAAAATGGGATGAGTTATGAATTGGCGTGCAATAGGTAGGTTAAAGTTAACATCTAGACTTGCAAATGATTCAGTAGGTGACTTTATTGGAGGAGGTAGAAGATGTCACTATTGACAATGATACACCTGCACAAGGAACGTGCATTGTTTTCCACACCTTGTTCCTTTCCCATTGTGACAAGGGGTTAACAAGAGAGGCTGGTGGGAGGTCCACCATCTTTTGCATAAGTTTATGTTTTAATAATATACTTGGGAAGTGGAAATCTGCTTTGAGTTGCTTACCGTTGAAAGTAATCACTCAAGAAAGTCTTCAGTAACCTACTTTGTTTTTTATACTAGTCTCCGAAAAATAATCAAGACAACAAGGCAAAGTAATGGCCAGAGCAGATCTTGTTTTCCATACAAGTTGGAGTTTGTTTCCTTGCAAGGTGTTTTATTTTGAGATCTATTGATCTTTACTGAAGAAATATCTTGGACAAGGAATGGAGCTTAAACAGTCCCACAGTTTAAAAGTGGCTATTTTTTGTGTTTGAACGAAGTCTCAGAGAAAACGTTATACGATTTTGCAACTATCTTTCAATGCCACGAATTTTCGCAATTTTTTGTTGATTTTTTTTGGAATTTTATGAGGAAATGTATATATTTTATGATCTTTTACTAAAAAGAAATTCCTGCCGTCATGTTGTATAATCCATTATCTTCTTTCATAAAATGATTCTTAGATTTTCATTTTTGTTGCAATCTGCAGCTGTTAACAATTCTGTCTTAAAGACAACTGAGCGGATGTCTGTTCCTGTGACAAAAGCTGAGTTCACTGTGATGCGCACAGCTTTCAGTGTAAGATATTGAAATCAGCTATTAGTTTGGCATCATTGTGCTCATCTGAAAGTGTTTTACCACATTATAAATTCAGCATCTTAATTATTGTGAATCAGGATTTCTTCAGGTGTGTATTCTTTTGTTGAGATACACTGTATTATGCGTTGCACCTATGCACATGGCACACCTTCCATTCAAGGTGCCATTGTCTTCACACACCTTCCTCCCCTTGGTGTTGTGCACTCCCTTGCACCTCACTTGCCACAGCCATGGTGTGGCAATCTTCTCCACCATTGATATTGGAATACCCTGCCGTGCCCACACTTCGCGCAGCTGCCTGCCTACCTGTCGTTCTGCATTGCATTCTCATCCCCCTTCCCCAACGTTTCACTTTCCAACGAGTCCTCACCCACAACCACTCAGTCCACGGCTGAATTGCTTCCATCACATTTGAGAAAAAAGATAAATTTTTTGCTTATTAATATTGGATAGAAATCTAATTCATAGATGATCCATTTTTATTTGTATATTTTTACATTTTTTTTGTAAAACTAAACTAAAATGTTAAATTGAATTTTTGATCATGCTTTTTTTAGAGCAGAAATTTGAAAATAATGATATTAATAAATTAATAATACGAAGCATTTTTATAAACAGTTGTGTTGCTGATATATTATTTACACAATTTCAAAATACTAGTAATTTAAATCAATAACGTTAAACTTTTTTAGATAGTGTTTAATGTTACTGTTTTATACACAAACACAAAAAAATTTAAAATTCGAATTACAATAATGATATTTTCAAAATATCATTTCATGACATCATATTGAAGAATAGTTAAACTAATTTGTCAGATAGTAATGCTAATTTGTAAATATAGTAACACTAAGATATAAATTAACTAATTTGTAAAATTATGTAAATGTACCTTCTAGATATTATATTATTGAAATAAAATAATAACTACCAAAAAATTGAGATTCTTCATATGAAATCACACAAAAATAGTATTGTAATGTAAAGATGAAAAAATTAACCTACTATATTATGGTAATTTACCATATTAACAAGCTATCCTACTTTTAATTAGTACTTAAAATGCCATTGGGCTAGTTTGGTAGGAAGGGGTTTCATATCATATCGGTGAGCAAGAATCACAGGATTACCTGTATTCAGTATTTAGTTAATCTTGATTTCAATCATACTTATTAGGGTCGTTGTTTAAACATCGTCTTGGCACCACCAAGATATGATAATGAAATTTTTTGGTCATATGTTATTTTTTCTTAATTCTTCCTTTTAAATATTTAGCAATGTTTATTTTGTTTAATCTTGCTTTATTTTTGTATATTGCCAATTTTTACTATTTACTTTAGCTTGCAATAAATATCGCATCACCCTTTTATTGATGTTATTTTGTGATTTCTTATAATGTATTGTGATTGAAATGATCTGGTTATAAATGATAAACTACGGCGAAGGTGTGGAAGTCCTGTTTCAAAATAAACAAGCATTACACCATAACCGTAGACGATATGATAGATTTCTTGTGGGTGCCCTGTTGCTGTTGGTTAACCACATCAAAGCCGTAGAAGCAATTTCTAACATGCATGATTTTTAATCAAAGCAATTACTTGGGAATATTACATGCATTCATTTTCTTTTCTAATGTTGAAAATCATTAACTGACGTGGAAAAACTTGTGTAGTTTGTCTTGCCTCACATAATAGGTTGGGACCAGCTATTTGCACGCCAGGCATCAATAAGTAACGGGCAAAATCCATTAACGCGCCCAGGAATGGGGGGATTGCAGATTAATCGAGCAGATATGCGGCTCAGCCCTAGCTTGGAATGGAGTAGGTGAAGTACTCTGACATTTTGCAAAGCTGCTGAAACAATGTTTAGAATACTGGTTAAAAATCAGCCTCTGATTTGGTAGATTCTAGGAGGGGGGTGAATGAAGTTGATATTGGAGGCGAAAATCAGCTTTTTTTTATTGTGTTGTTTCTCTCAGGCATTGTTATCTTGCCCCTATTTTAATCATGATTCTAGTTGTTTCCTTCTCTGGTTATTTGAAAAACTTTACTCCAGGTGTGGTTTCATAACTAATATTTTATAATACCAACTACTTTTATCTTGCAAAAAAAGGGGTACTATGACACTTGCTGCTCTCTTTTTTAATTCCAGTTGTGGGTTTCGAGAGAAATGGGCATTTACACAAACAACATTGAAATTCTACATGTTCGTTTGCATTCAGGTTGTGAACTTTTAGATAGGCTTGAGAATTGCTTAAGCAGAAAACTTACTGTTGTACTTGATGGTTGTGTATTTGTGAGAAGTTGGGATCCTGAAGTGGCATTGCACTGGTCCCTTCAAAATGTCTTTATTTTCAGAGCAAGGTTGCAGGAAACGTGATGAATCAGTCAAGCTTGGTTCCATCCTCACTCCTCTCTCCTGGCTTTCCTGGTCAAAAAGAAGAAAAGTATAAACATTAGAAGTGCTTTGCCATCTCAGTTTGACATGGATGGAGTCTTGAAACATTAGAAATGTCATAGGATAGTCTTACATTGAAAAAATGAATGGCATACCTTGAGTCTATAACATTGTTTATTAGTAATTTTTTTTAATTTTTAAAATCACTTTTAACGTCATTATTATCGAATAGATTTTAATATATAAATTTTTATCATCTTAATTATTATATAGTTTAAAATTTGTTTATGAAATTAGTTTTAATTTTAATTCTATCTCATTCTTAGAGTTAAAAAATATTGCTTGTGAACAATGCCTATAATATTGCTTGAAGTTAGTAGATTTTGATGAGAATATTTTACATAATATTAGAATTAGATTTACACACTTTATCATAAGACATGTATAAACCATCGATAAAAAGAAAGTGTTTGGTGTCACACGTGTGGGCAAATATTTGGGATAAGTGTATTTAGTAATGAGGTATTTTAGTTTTGAACATTATGAAAAGTGAGAGTTAAGTTTTATTATTAAATAGAGTTAAATTTCTTTTCAGTAAATTGTGAGATAAAAATATATATATAAAAGTTTATATGAAATTAAAATTTGAAAGATCATTATTGAATGGACAAACTAGTGGTAAGTTTTGAATCTATTACATAAATAGTCTTACTTTCATCATTTCGTTTACTTTTCTGTTGTTAATTTGTGTGGTTCTAAAATTTGAAGGTCAGGTAAAACAAACAATGAAATGGATGACCTGAGTTGGATTGGGGGTGCAGAGCATGGTAGAATGGGCAGCGGAATGGACCTAAAATTTGAGAGGCAAATGCACACATAATACCTCAAGGACCTGTCTCTTCGGAGACATCTGATAAAAGTGGATAATACCTCAAGGACCTAGCAGTATCTAGGGTGTGTTATGTTTTCTATGGAGTATGATGTTTTAGTCAGGTGTGTAGGTACAAGATCACAAACGAACACTACCACGAGAATATAACAGAGATTTGAATTTGATGGAAGTAAACTGTGAACCATTATCACTTCTGCTTTCTTTTACATGTTGATTCAACTGGGTTTTAGTGTATGTAAAAAAAAAAAAGATTGATACAAGACAGTACTTGTGTATCGTGTACAATGAACGAAGTAACATATCAACTTATCAATGATTGAGCATCAGTTTTGCCTCATGTTGGGAGATTCTGAAGGGAAGAGTCTCTCAAGATATGAACTTGACATTGCAAACACAAAGTAGATAGATACTATAAAGTCGAACTTCAATAATTGTAGAGAATTATAATTAAATGTACTGAATCTATAGTAAATTATGTAATAAAGTTTTGTGTATGAAAATTTATATGATAACGATGATGTACGAGAATTTATATAAAGTTAAAATTAAAATTTTTGAAACTGAATTTTTTGAAATTGCATAATGGACAGTACATACTACTGGAAAGGGGAAAAAACCACAACCATTGTCAAAAACAAAGGGGAAAAAAAAAAAAAAACACAGATGCGGACCATGTGAAGGATATAGGATGAAGGAAGTATTGCTGCACAGGATCAAGATTAATCGCCTTTGAGTGATGTCTATTGACCACAAAAAAGAATCCAGCAATGCAGATTTTATTCCATCGAACGGTGACATGCAGATCAGCTCAAGAAAAAAGAAAAAAGAAAAAAGAAAAGCCAAGAACAAAGAAAGTAAAGAAAGTCATCCATGCAGTTCAGGTGAATGCAGATTTTGCAATTTCCGCTAGCAAAGGTAAAAAAACCAAGGATGGAGCAATGTTTGGGAGAACTGATCGACGCAAGGAGGAATCAGAAGAAGAGCATATGGTTGACAAACAAGGGAAAATAATCACAAGAAGACGGCTTAAACAAAGGGAGGCCAGAAGGCAGGATTGCCCATCACCGCCAGCCATACACCAGATAAGAGCACTTGTCCCTGATCCACCTGAAGCTCTTCCTGAAGCCGCCCTTCATCTTCCCCTCGACGGCGTAGACGTTGTAAGCGGCAATCCTCTTCTTCCTCTGCATGTCTGCATCGCCGAGGCTCCACCTCCTGCTCTTGGACGAGGACGACCCAGACACGGTCTTGCTTCTCCTCAAATCCTTGGCTTTTATTTGACCTGCGTGTGATGTGCAGGAAGTGCTGCAGGATCTTGCGTGTTGCATCCCTGGGCCATCTCTTGCACCTCCGCCGCCGCCACCGCCGCCACCGCCGCCGCCGTGGTAGTCGCCGAATGATCTTGATCTGCACTCGTCCATCGCAAAACCAGAGCTTGGTGGTCTCCTCCACTTCTCCTCTGCTTCCCCCCTCGGACGACCAGGTCACAGCCTGCGGGCGCCTGCAGGGAGGAAGGTGTTAGGTGGTGGTGGTGGTGGTGGTGGGTCAGTGGGTGGCTGTTTGGGAAAATAGTTTTTTATTTTTTAAGTATATAAATATTTAAAAAAAATTTAAAAATATTTATTTTTTCTTCTATGTACGCAAACTTCTAATGTTGGCACGCAGCTGGAAACTGCAATATGGGAAGTGCAGACAGCTCACCCGGCCCTGTTTGTGGAAAGTACTTCTCCTTTGACTTGTCAACGATTCTTTTCTCTTTTGTTTTTTTTTCAAAAAAATTTGAAATTCATTTAATCATGTTCATGGATGGGAAATCTGTTATTATTATTTTTATAAATCCTAAATCCTACGCCTTAATAACTTCAATCAGTTTCAAGAGTTTATAGGGTTGAAGTTGGTATTTATAAAATAAATGAAGTTAAAGTTATAGAATAATTAGTATGGTAAAAATTTATATGTTAAAATTTATGTAGTGATAATTAGAATTGAAGTTCTGAAAGTAGTTTTTAAATAAATTTTAATTATAAATTTTAATTTTTTTAAAATTAAGATTTGTAATAAAATCTTAACTTAAAAAATATCTAAAATTCATTGACCATGGCAAAGTTAAGTACACCAACCTCTAAAAAAATTGTATATGTACGTACATACATATATATATGTGTGTGTTTGTATTAACCAAGGAAGATTACATAAAAATAAATATTTATTCAAATGTAATTTTTATTGTTAAAAGATTTTAGGTTGATGTATCATAAAATCACATCTTTCGACGTACAAATTTAAAAGAATATGATTCTTTTCTACGTTTTTAAATCATAAAATTTTCAAACAGAGTAGACCATGAATGCTCACCACTAAGTATTTATATAAAATTAAATTTAAAATTGAAAATTCATTATCAAACAAAGTTAATTAAACTTAAGACTATGTTTGTCTTTACATTTTAATATTATATAATTATATTTTTCATTATGTATTACAACGTTCTATAGTATATTTATCAAATAATTTTTATATTTTTTATTATTTATAAAATTAAATCAATATCATTACATTTTTATAGTAAATTATATATTTTATCGTAAATTGTAAAACTCAATTCACCTTATAAAAATACCTAGACAAACAAACCCTTTGTTTAATTATTTGTTCCATCTTTTGAAAACGGCAAAGTTCCCAATTTTAATATCGAACTCCAAGGGCTGGTAAATTTCCTGTCATCCGAGTGTGAAACAAAAATGTATTTGTTAGTACAGAAAAATCTATATGTTGATACTTACATATAGATTTTACGCGCTTGAGATTTAACTTCAACAACTTTTTTTCCTTTTTTTAATGTAAACCTCTTGCAAGATTGCAAATCCCACTGAACTTTACATCCCAGCCGTCAATTTTGATCTCTAGTTAATTAAGATCATGACAAAATGCCACACGCCAAACATTGAGCTGCCCACCCACACGTGGGTTTCCTTTAAAATTAAAATTAATTTCGTAAATAAAATTAAAATTACGTAATAATTTGAATGATAAAAATTTATATAATAATAACAACGTTAAAAATAATTTTTAAAATTTAAAAAAATTACTCATAAACACACCTTTAAGATTTACTTGTCTAAATTGTATTTATCATGTACTTTTATGTTTTACCATGCACTTTAATTATGCACAGTAATATTTACCAAATATTTTTAATATTTTATATTAAAAAAATAAAAAATTTAAATAGTAAATTATATAATTTTAAAAAAAACGTAAATTACATCTTATTTAATTTTATCTTTTAAACAAACACAACTATTCTCATTTTCCAAAGTAACTTCTTTTATCTTGCTTGCATGCTCAGTGCTCACACAGCCTGAAAATGCGGGAAATCGAGTTGGCATGGCCGACAATGTCGCAGCAACAGCCCGATACGCGCGCGGTGGTCGCGCATGTGTTGTTGGATCTGCTGCATCACCTACCTGCAAACCGGAGGGGCCACTGGTTGCATGCTGTTTCACTTTTGTATGGCAGCTTGGCGGTGGACTTCTGTGGTCCGGTCGTCACGTTCAAAGTGGGCAAACACAAGCTGTAAAGGGTGGTTCCATCTGAGAAAAAACCACATATTCGTTTGATGCTCTTCGGAAGTGAAAAGGAAAGGACGGCACAGCACACTTGGGGATTTGATGGATGATACACAAGTTGAAATAAACGTAGAACAAGCGGTGGCGTTGCATCCTGGAAGCTCATACATACATATATAGATATGGTGCAAGATTGAATGTGTGATGTTTTCAATCTCATTCCATGCCTTGATCTTTAGTAGGGGTGGAGCTCCTTCTGTGGGCTTGTGGGGCCATTAAATTTCTGGACTAGGAGCTTGAAGCATGGAACAAAAATTATAAATAGCGTTACCAATACGAAGGGTGCAGCGAAGAACCACCCTAATAACTGCAAGATGAACGGCATATGGTTAGCAGGTTTCAAAAAGAGATTTGCAAGACAACTAGCAAAGCGGAATTTAATGGTTCGGAATTAAATACAATCCCGTGAGTGAGCCAGAAGTATTGACCAACCGCACCCGGAAAAAGTGGAACAGTTGCATTTAGTGGAGAAGAGAATCTCCGTCACAGTTCACAGCCTTACGGAAAAACTGTTCTTTTTCTTTCACTTTGCTATCTACTTGGGTGGAAATTTTCAGATTTATAATGCAAAAGCTGCCAGAAACTCACTAAATGGCAAGTGCGCAACGTGAATGAACTCAGACCAAGGAAGCAACAGCATGATGATGGGAGGGAAAAAATTTTATGGCAGAAAACTAGTAACCACATACCATACCCAGACAATGTATAGAAGATTCCAGTGAAGTTAATTCTAGAAAAATACAACAAAGACATCTAACTAGAATATGCGTACTGATTTGAACTAAATACATGTAGGGTTTCAACGTTGTTAGAGTTTATTAATGTATTAAGATTGTATATTGTAGTGGGTTTCCTTTCAAATTGCTTGTCTTGTATTTACTTCTAGAAACAAACCACTTTTATCATTTCTTGTTTTTACATGATATCAGAACTTGGGTTTCAAAAGTCTAAAAAGATGAGAGATCTAAGTAGAAAGGAGAAAAACAAGATTTTGAGAACTTAGGTTTACGACACTTACTAAATTGTGTTTGATTTGGATTTTATATAAGGCTCATATTATGTAGTGTGAAGATTATGAAATATGCGGATTATATGGTACCATTTATACTATGTCGCCTCACAAAATGTTGAGTTGTAAAGTATGATTACATGCCAAAAGGTAATATTATTGGGATACATATGCTTAGATAAATAAGTTGTAATACTATAAGGGATAAGTTAGACATCAATTTTATTAGGAATAAAGTAAAAGTTGCATTAATTGAAGATAAGATAAGAAAAAAAATTTGGCTTAAGTGGTTTAGTTACATCTTTAAAAGACCAAGAAATACACCTACTAAGAGAAAAGAATTAATTAGTATAGAAGAAATTAAAATAAGTAAAGGTAGGCCTTAAACTACTTAACTAAGAATTATAAGAAAAAATTTAAATTTATGTAACTCAACAAAAGATTTGACTATAGATAAAAACACCTAGAACAAAGAGATTCATGTGGTTGATCCTACGCAGTGGGATTATGACTTAAATTGTCTTGTATATGGTACCATTTATAATATAGCATAAAATATGTTTGGTTTAACAGTAAAAATAATCACTGCCTTAATCCCACTGTAGAGTCAACCTCAAATCTTTTCAATCAATTCCTATTTATCATTAAATCTTCTGTTAAATTATGTAATTTTAAATATTTCATTAAATTTTGTAGCACATAATGTTTGATTTAAATCATAAGAAACTTGAAACCTATGATTAAAAATATTCTATAATCACATAATCCACAAAATTGATTTCTGGAATTCTGAAAACTATAACTAAAAGACAGTCTGCAAAATTGATGCAATTATTGTCGGAACCTATGATATCAAAACCATTTATTTCAAAATTCCTCCATAATTTTGCAACCCTAAAATTGAAGGATCCATAATATAAGCCAATTGAACCCCATTTGGTACTAACCGCATGGAAGATGCTCACTAGTATTTCTTTTGACGCCTTGCCTGTCAATACTTTCCTTAATGCATCAGAAGTCAATGGAAATTGAGGACCACCTGATATGAATTCTCCAAAACGCAAGAAAGGAATCACCAAGCTGGAGAAGTCAGGTACAAGTAATCAGAATTTATATAGGATATAATTAACATTATCAGAGTTAGGATTTCAATCAGTTTGGAAGAGTCATACCCCTGCTACTCAATCAAGGTGTTTTATTCTTTCCATCACAGCCCTACCGAAAAGCACCATACTTCTAAAATGTATTTTTCAAATGCATCCAACAGCTTATACAAAGGTTATAGAAACATTGTCCTTTGTTTTCAATATTTTCCTTATAACTTTTTGGATTTACACAAAAACCACAAAAATGCTGTAAATAATATTGCTTTTTGATAAGCTAGTTTTTCTGAAAAATTGTGATTGCAGCTGCAGTTTCAAAGGCAACCTATGTAGAACAGCAATAAGAGCGAGACTATCTTAAAACATATTTACAATAATCATTCGTACCATTATATAGGAATGGTAGTGGGATTCCTTTAAATTGTTTAAACCTTTTCGTTTTCCTGTCTTCCCCAAATTTGCCAAACATGGGAATGGTTAAATGTGCTGACCTTAGCTCAATAGGAGTAGCAACCAAATTAGCAAGGATCACACTAGGAGCATGGCAGTTTTTTCCAAGCAAAGCAATGGCAATACCACAGAGAACTACTGTTACACCTGTTCAAGGAAAGGATTGTGATGACAAAAAAGGCATTTTCAACAGACATGCATTACGGAAAGAACATTTTGATATTCAAAATTGAATAACATTTTCCCAATTGTATTGACTAGTGAACTGTTTGCCACAAACATTGAATACATTTCATCAATCTAATGACATTTTTTGTTTATTCATACCACTCACTTTCTTCATTCTCTGCTAAAGTATTGCAAGAAGAACGTGAATTTCTTCTTTCTTTTACTCAATTCTAATGATGACATTAACTAAAAAATAATGATAATATTGAATAAGAGTATCACTAAGAAAATCATTATAACAGAATCTGTCTGAAAAGCAATAGGCAACATCAGTTCACCATGTGCGTTCCAATATTCAATCCATTCGTCTTTTGTTATTCTTATCTTATTTACTCTCAAATTAAATAAGCAAATTTTCATTTGTATGCCTTTTAGTATTTTTGTTTTTCATTTACAATCAGTGGTTTTCTTCTTTTGATTTGTCTTTCATGCTTTGATTCACAGTTTGGATTGCATTTATCATCGTGCAAACTAGTGGAGCACCACTGGACATGAGTCATTAATTTTAAGAGGGGGGAGGGTTTGTGTCACCTGGAAGTCCAGAAAAAAAGTTTGAAAAGTGAGAAAATAAGGATGCTTGTATCATGCAATAAATTTAGAATTTTCCTCTAGATGAATACCTAGACTTACTGGGATTTCCAACCCCTCTCCTTCTGAATTCCTTTCTGCACAACAGAAACACAACTTTCTTCCTTTACATGAGCCATCTGCCCTCCCCCGTTTGCCTACCCTACCCTATTTGCCCAACCTCCCCCATTTGCCCACCCTCCCCCATTTGCCCACCCTCCCTCGTTCACAAGGCCTACACATTCAATGAGAAATGCAAGCCGCCTACCCTCCCCTTTCCCCTGACACCCATTCAGCAGGAAACATGAGCCACTTGTCCTCCTTTTACTTTTTGTAAAATTCCTCACTTTCAATCCTTTTCTAACTTTATTGACTTTCCTTGTTGTGCATAAATAGTCTCTTTTCTTTTCTGACCTTTCATTTCCGAACTTTTCTTTCCTGTATACAAACAGGCCCTTAGTCCACTGCAAACCATTCAAGCATTTGATTACTGAAAATACTAATATACAGCCAAGTTCTCCTTTTTCAAGTGCATGATTCTGCAAGAACCCTTGAACTACAATTAAAGCCCCAGCATCAGAATATGATGGAAAAACTTATTCCCTACATTAGGGGCAACAAAATTTACGGATTTGTAAAAGATATCTACACACTGCTTTTCCCCATACAATCCAAAGGCATGACTATGCATTTTCATGTTTCAACCCATGTCTTCTGTTCTGTTGGCTATACGTAAGCATTGAAAAGACTAGGGCTGGATCTTTATTTTTCTGACTGCAATCCGCAGGCCATTGCAAATGTAATGCAGGTGGTTGTGTTGGTTTCCTATTTTCTTTTGTAGAATAACTAACTGAACAAACAGTTAACCCCCATACTTAGAAACTACAAAATGAGAAGCATGTAAATACCAACAATATCAAAACCTACCACATATGGGGAATATGCCCAACGTTAATCCAAGAGCAGTTGAAAAAGCCAATTGTCTTGGTTCTGCACCCCTGAAAAAAAAAAAAAAAAAAAAAAAACAGGGAAGAGTTATTCACGGCATTTTGTAGAAAAGCTTGGAGGCAAAATAATACCCAAAAATGCAAACAACGACAACAATTACGCGGTTATTAAATTAACCCTAACGATATGGGATGGCCAACATAAACATTTTCCCCATTCAGCTGTACAATTAATCCTTTTTACGGTAGGCTCTGCTACGAGTCCAGAGCCCACACATAGTTCATAAATCGAATTAATGGAAGATGTTCAAAGTCTTTGAAGATTAAAATCTTCTTTCCTTTTCAGATGCCGCAAACAAGCAACATTAGTTCAACAACAATTCGGGAAACACCAACATCCACAACCACCAAATTTGGTTCAGAAAAGCGCGTGAAGCCTTCAAACCCAAACAAAAAAGAAGCACTTGATATTTTTGGTTCCGGGGAGGAGGAAGGGGGGTGAGCGAGGGGAAGACTACATTTTGATGATCTGTAGAAACGGATCGACGATCTTCTTACGGAGCCACGGCATCAACTCCATTTTCACGAACGCCAACTCTTCCGCTTGCTGGAGGCTTGCCGGAGAACGAGTTCGGCGCGGCCGGGTCGAGCGGAGCCCGGCGAGGGCGAGGTGCCGTCGCGCTCACTGGTGCCGCAAGTATGACCTCACCCGAAGAGTGAAGAAGTCGCCGGCTGTAGAGCTGTCGCTCGTTTTAGATTTTTAGGACTAATTTTTGGATGGGAAAAAAAAAGTATCTTCGGATGTAAACACCTTAAAATTAACAATATTTTAAATATTTATTTTATAAAATAATTTATGTTTGATAATAAGATTTAATGAAATTTTTATTTTATAAAATTGATAGTATATAATATTCTTATTAAAAAAGATATAATATGAAAAACGAAAATGCCCTTACCTTTATTCTATTCCAAAATTTCAAAAAAATGGATTCATAACATTTTTTAAAGTAAATTAACAATAATCAAGTGTATTTTACACTTATTTTCTCGT
>JAMKPZ010005626.1:0-25015 GCA_024699675.1 Amphibolis antarctica | reverse complement strand
AAATAAAATTTATAAATATTTTATATTTTAATATATCCAACGTAATTCTATTCTAATTTCAATAATAATACATTGATAATGAAAATTTAATTATATTTATTATAATTTTATTTTTACAAAATTTAATTTCACAAAATTTATTTATTAATATTTCACAAAATTTGATTTCATTATAATTATATATATTAATCATATCTATGTATTATGAGTTAATATTTTTTTAAACTTATACTTACATATATTTTCCAATTTTGAATGTTGATGTGAAGTCAAAAGTCAAATAGTGACATAAGTTGAGGGGTGAGCGGTAGCTACATTGTGAGTGACAAGGTGAATTGAAAATCAAGAGTTATTTGTCATGAGTGAAGTCAAAGATGAACTTCAACGTAGTCATGAATTCGACAAATGTTTATTGGTCAAGGAAAAGCAAGAGTTATTTAAAGGTTAAGCGAGCGTCAAGATTTTTAATACAAATACAAGTTCAACAAATGTTAGGAAAGATTAGATAAAATACATAATGTCAGAGAAGTGTACAAGTTCAACAAATATTATAATGAAATTTTTATTAGTTACGATGATTTTCTCAACTCAATGTAATGTAAGAGAAATGACGAAAAAAAATATGTATTCATAGTAATGAAAAATTTGACACTTTTCCATATTTTCTAGTCTTCCCAAATGCATAAATGCTTGAAAATTCAATTTTTTTTTCTTGATTTTCTTTTTTTTGAAATTTTCAAAGAACATAAATCCCCTAGATAGTAAAATTAGATAGGGTAGAATTCATAATTTTTAAAAAATTATATAATTTACGATATAAAATTTTTTTGATGTAAAATATTAAAGATGTTTAATAAATATTACTATACACAACTATAGTATATAGTTAAAAATGAAGATAAATATTGTATATTGTTTACACAAACAGAACTATAAATTTATACAAATTTTTATATATTATATAAATTTTTATTTTATGATTTATTATATAACTTTAATATTATATGTTTCAATCTTCTAGTAGTATCTATAAAAAATTGATTCTATAAGTGTCTAAATTGAAGTTATTTTTTTAAATTTTTACTCTCGATTAAAATAACATAATTTGATGATTTTGGAGTTTTAATTTGAAATCAATGAGAGAGGTAGAAATGTTTAAGAGAGAATAAAAGAATACGATAAAAATCAATTTTGATACATTTGCAATAGTTAAACATTGTGGTGTTATACATATCATTTATAATGTGAGAATTTATACAGTAACGATGATATATGAGTATTTATATAATAACGATGATATATGATAATTCAAGAAGAAGAGAAAAAAAACTCCTCTTAAAGAGGCCTAAAATTATAATTGATCTTGAAATATTCGATAATTACATCACTACCAATGCCATCAAATACATACATCACTTTTAATATTTTACTCGATTTTGGAAACGATTTTTGATAATATTCATTGCATAAAAGCATCTTTGCAGTTGTAATCATACCTATATGTTTTTGTTTTTTTTTGTTTTTTGTTTTTATCGTACCTATATATTGACAAGCAGATAAATTGAATGATACTGGACATTTTATTTTTCATCTCAAAACCCTTTTTTCGTGTTAATACATCAGTACATGTCGGACGAGGAAATTCACGATGAAATCGTACCCATATCATAAAGGTAAGCATCAAATGTTTATAATTTTCCTTAATATAGTTCATTTAGGCTTTATTTGTTTAAATTATATTTACTATATATTTTAATTATATATAATAATATTTATCATACAATTTTAATATTTTACATCAAAAAATCGAACTAAATAAAAACTTGTAAAAAAAAAGTATTTTAAACAAATATGAGTCAATATTAACCATTTTTATAACTTTCATAAATATTTAAATTTTAATCAATTTACAAAATTATTATTATAAAAAAGTGTAACCTCCAAGAAACACTAAAAAAGAATAGTCAACGAGACCTGATTATCGAAGAAGTCGTTTTATAATAAAAAATGGAATCAGTTAATCACCAGAATTAACATAAATTCTATTATACACACTTTTAAGGGCATAATTATGTGTGTCGGAAAATTGAAAAATAAATATGAAAAATTCAAATGAAAATAAAAATAAAATCTAAAAAGAAATTGAAAAAGAGCCACGAAAAATGAAGAATTGTTTCCAGAAATATAATTAAGAAGTACAATGTTCAATAATAAATTAATTAAATTATTAATAAATATAAATTTAAATTGATAGGCTATATAAGTAAGAAAAAATAATTTTTTTAGTTTTTTTATCTGAGGTAAAAATTCTTTGAATCATTATTAAAAATAATTTTTGTTAAATAATAAAATAATATTAAAAAGGCACGTCATCTTACATTGCGTTATCTTTTAACATTAAAATAATTAATTTTATTATTAGAATTATATTTTTTAATAAATATTACGATAAAAAAATGAAAAAATTATCTTAAAAATGGATAAAGTCAATTTTTGACTTAAATACGCAAACGAAGCCGTAATCTAATTAAGCAATGTTATTCGATTACAACGCATGCCCATCACAACTCATCGATCCGATCCATATTTCCACCGAAATCGAAAAAACAGAGAACTCTCGATCCATTTCCGATCGAGTTCACCCCCTTGCATGTGGAACCAGTGCGACGTACGATCGATCTCGCCCCTTCTCTGTTCTTTCTCTCTTTTTTTGAGGTTTCCCCCATCATTGGTGGAGAAATCATTCCAAATTTTCTTTGGAAATTCCGTTCTGCAGGTGATGGAATGGTCGCGACGGGTTGGAATTTCTGTTTTTCTGCTTTGCCTGATAACGGCATCGGAAGCAGAGGGTAATCAGCGAATGATGTTGAAATTTCTCCAACTTTTACTCCGTTCTGCGTGTTTGATCTTGTGGCTTATTTTTGGGGTTGTTCTGTGAATTTTAGAAAGAGGGGTTTTGAAAGGAGAATGTTTGTTGGTCAGGGATTTAGTGCAATCTGAATGCGTGGGAATTCCGAGTTGGAGCTTCATAAAATTTAATCATGTATATGATGAATGAGAATAACCGCGGTATAAAGTAGCAGATTTTTGTTAATTTTATTACACTACTGGAGGAGATTAATGGATCAACATGGAAAATCTTTTATCCAGTGATAAATGGAACGGCTTTTCCGAAAAAAAAGATGGTTTTGTAGAAGGATGATTGTTCGGCTTTGCCTTAAATTTATACCTTTCACTCTCACGCTTATGCAGCGTGCCATTCCTCAGCGAAATACCTACTTTGTCTTACTTGTTCTTTGTTTTGTCCGAATTATTCCTAACATACCATGGAAATTGCATTCTGACAGTTAGCTTTTGTAATATCAGAACTAAAGCTGAAAAATGTGGATCGTAGTCAAGTCTATAATCACACCCTCGCTACAATTCTCGTACAGTATGCATCTGCGGTAAGTTTCCTCTGGTGTGTTCATCTGCGGTAAGTTTCATCTGCAGTAAGCTTCCTCATTTTGCAGGTATATATGTCTGATCTTGCTGAGCTATTTACTTGGACTTGTACAAGATGCTGTGATAAAATTAAGGTGTTTTTATTTTACTCCCCATTGGTTTGTTTTGTCTAATGCATCACATTATTTTCTGATTTTTTATTTATATTTTCCGAGAAAGGTGGTTGCTTGTCAGTTGAGTTGTTAACCCTTTTTATTAAAAATTGATACAGGAATTTGATGTCATAGAGTTGATTGTCGATGTACAGAACTGCTTGCAAGTCCGTGAAAATTTTGCTACCCGTTCCTTTATCTTAAATAGGAATGTTATTCAAATGGTTTACGATATTGCATAGATCTTAAACACCTTCATTCTTTTCCATGCAGGCATTTGTTGGATATGCTGAGAATCTAAATTCAATTGTAATTGCTTTCAGAGGCACTCAAGAAAACAGGTTGACATGCTGATGGCATAATGCCTTTGCAGATAGGAATGTGGACACAATTACATGTGATAACTTGCATCATTTAGACATCTAATGCATGAGCTTGTAATTCAATTTTGATTACATGTGAGAAAGATGGAGGTTTTTGGGAAGTGGAGAACAACAAAAAGTCCAGTTTATTGCTAATATGTGAAAATTCATGATTATGGATATTGGTTTTAGGGTTTAGGAGGTAAATGACGAAGTGGAGTAAGGATCTAAACATAAAAAAATGTTAAATTGTTCAATATGAAATGGTCTTGTTTTACACAGATGTGGTTGAGAAAAGCAAGATGTAAATTCAAAGGTCAAGATGAAAAGGTTTTATAATCAAGGAGATAATCCAAAATTAACCAAAATATTCAGAAAGAAATATGCATTTGGATGCCAAAAATATATGTGACAAAGCTATCTCTGTCAGTCATGTTTTCCGGTTCTGGAATTTTCAAATGAATGTGTACTTAAATGCATATAGGTTCTTTGTTTGAATGCTGATTATTAAATTTTAGGATATCTTATATACACTGAGGAAACCCCATATTTTATGAGATACCTGGATATTGGAAGCCTGGTGAATCAATAAATTTATAAGATTATGATGATGGAACTATTGATTATATCAATGAGCTTTCTTGTCTATTGGTGCAGCATACAAAACTGGATTGAAGACTTATTTTGGAAACAGTTGGACCTAAATTATCCAGGGATGCCAGATGCAATGGTATAATGATGATATTTTCCTCAACTGATTGGAAAATGTTAAGGTGATGTGAAGTATCTATGATTATTTCAATTTCCTGTCATTTCAGGTGCACCATGGGTTTTACTCTGCTTATCATAATACAACCATACGTCCTGGGATTTTGAAAGCACTTGCCCAAGCTAGGAAGTTCTATGGAAATATTGGCATAATTATCACAGGGCATTCTATGGGAGCAGCTTTGGCTTCCTTTTGTGCACTAGATCTTACTGTAAATTTCTACACTTATCTTTTTTATTTTGCATTTGGTAAAATATGGTATGAACTTTTGGAATGCAATTTCAGTAGAAACAGAGTAGAAGAATTATATACCACTCCTTTGTTTGGTACGTAATGGAAAAAACAAAAAGAAATTAACAGAAGTGGGGTGATGGTTGCTGGAAGTGGGCTGGTGGCATTGAATGTGGTTGATGACCCATGATGCCTTAGTATGGCTACGAGTATTTGTATAGGCATAGATACAAAAACCTCAAATTTTCAATTGAATGACATAGATATGGGTGCAAGTAGCACTTCTAATGCCTTGGTATGCGTACAAGACACAAACAAAATGCAAGTAATTTTTGAATGTGCACATATAGTTATGAGATTTTTTGCAATATAATTAACAAGCAAAAAGAAGCTACAATAAACGTACAATGCTAATTATATTCTATTTATAGCTAAATAAGCCTAAATTGTCACTTACATCATTATCAATAACTAACAGGTTGATGCAAGATATATACATCAAATGCTTATAACACATTCATGATTCATCCTAAAATACTAATTAGATATTTCTTTTTTTTGGCAGAAACTAAAGGAAATATATTAAAATCGGGTAACAACAAGGGGCGTACACAAGCTATAGGGAAGCAAAAAACAAATAGTCAAAGATAGAATTTCCAGTAGTACACAAATGACCTAGAAATCCAACACAAAGGAAAAAAACAAAAAGCCACCAACAAAGCTCCAATAGAAAGTGAGGTAGCTACAACATCACAAGGGGCTCAAGTGAAGATAGCATTGCCACATCATCAAGGATCTCAGCCTCAGTCACCCTCTAGCTCCTTGACCACTTAACCATATATTTGTAGACCACAAATCTGAATTTTGTAACATTGTGAGATAAGTTGTAGAAGATTATGGATGCATTTGGAAATGCTTTTCCACATCAGTTTATTTTAAAACAAATTGCTTTTGAATAACCATTTTCAAATACAATTGAAATGAGTGCTTATCGTAAACTAGTATGCATTTAGAAATACTTTCTTATGTCAATTTATCTTAAAATAAGCTACGTTTCAACAAGTGTCTACAAATACAACTGAAATAAGTGTTTATCATAAAAAACCATTAAGTGCTTAACAATTCATTTTACTATTTATTTAATTAGTTATTCTCAGAGCATTTATTCAATAATCTGCATTTTTAAAATAAATGATTAACAATTCGTTCACGTCTCATTCAATAATCTGTTCTCAAACCGTGTATTCATTGAGGTGCATTTTAAAAAAATGCTTCGGTATTTCTAAATGCATCTTATGTTATTACATTCCAACCATCCTTGCTACCAAAACCACGTGGTAGAATGAGCCAAATCTTTTTCCTTGTTTTATACATACTATCTTATGCAACCAAAAACTCCCAAAGGTTGTGTAAATGCATCTCATGTGGGATATCTAGCCCAATCTGATCCACTCACCATCAACATATATATAGAGAGACACTTGAAAAAGAGGTGCCACCATCCTTTGTAAGCCCAACTTGTAGGAACTCGTCTATGCCAAATCTACCAAGTAAGATTAGTCCTTGGTGTGGATGCAACTGATCCAGATAATATATAGTTCTAACATTTGAATTGAACACCACTATAATGGTAATGGATATCCAATTACCCTGACACAATAATGATCTCATTAAGACACCTAATAATAATCTCTAACAGTCTCAAAGAAGGAATGACTATTTGAAGGACCCTCACCATTTATATGATTTGATCTTTTTAGAAAAAGCTATTCTGTTATTTATTACCAAAATGTAGGTTTACCATTTTTTACCATGACAGCTTTACTTTTGTCAAGAATCGTAGTGTCATGATATATTATAATAATTTTTATTTTGTTGCATTTCTGCATTTTTTTTCATTTTTATTGTTAATGTTCATATAATCATATTATCAGTTCGACATTTCTGATAACAGTTGCTTGTGATTTATTTTAGTTTAAACAATTTTTAGTTATATTGTTTTCTAGATTTTTTTTATTTATTTCAAATTTTCGTCATTATATTATTTTCCCAATGATGATTTTCTTTTACTTTCAGTTCAAATTGTGGCAGTTTGTTTCAGGTTAACTTTGGGGAAAATGATGTGCAACTAATGACATTTGGACAGCCTCGTGTTGGAAATGAAGTTTTTGCTTCATATTTCAGTGAGAATGTGCCACACGCAGTTCGGGTGACTAATGGGCATGACATAGTCCCACACTTACCTCCTTACCTTAGTTACTTTTCCAAGAAGACATATCATCACTTTCCTAGAGAGGTAAATCAATGTTGTCCGTGGCTCCCATGATTGTTAATTTTTTTGTGTACAGATCAAAACTCCTTGAAGACAAGTTTAACTTGTAAATTCAAATTCCCTGAACTTTCAAAAGGTTTTCTTTGGTTATATTTTCATTTATGCTGTGTGACCGAGTTCTTGAAGTTGACAAGACAAACTATTATTACTTAAAAACAGATCTCTATAATTTCCGAATTCCAAGTATGCATTTTTTGAGAAAACTAAATAAACCTGGCCTTGAAAAATACGAACCCATGTTGAAAATTGTCAATTACTTATCTCAGAAAACTCTTATCTTCTCTTTGGGATTTGAAGTTTGATGCAGCATTTGAGGCCATCATGTACGGCACATAAGAATAGGCCATCAAAAATAGCATTTTGCTTTAGTTTTACTTTTTTTCTCCTGTGCTTGGCCAAGGACACATGTACTATATTCCCCATTTCCCATCCCTCTGCTTTCTGACTATCTTTCTGATTTCATTTGACATGAACCTGTTTTTTTTTTTTTTTCTCTTTTTCTTTTCCTTCTCTGACGAAATGTTTTCCAAAATATTGCAGGTATGGCTATACACCGTTGGAGTGGAAAGTTTAGTATACCCAGTGGAGAAGATTTGTGATGGCTCTGGTGAAGACCCAAGTTGCAGCAGGTAAATGTCATTTTCGTCTTTTTCAGCTTCATTTCATTCCTCTTTTTTTTTTTTCTTGAAGAAGAGCTTGAGTTCAGGTTCATTTGGTGGAAAGGTTTTCCATCTCTTCACGAATTCTTATTATTGAAAAGAGTGAAGAGAGGAGGATAAAATAGAGAGAAGGGAAGAAGAATAGGTAGAACTTCATGCTTCTATATTGTAATCACCAGTCTCTATTTATAGAGATTGAAATAATACAAGAAGTTAAAAACAGTTACAAAATAATGATGATATCACATTGCATGGAACGTGGCCATGTTGACCCACTCATGTGATTGGTTTCTTGTAACTGTCGCCCGTTCTAGAATCTTCCTTAGGTTGGGCTGAATGCATGTTGGTATTTACTTCAATATTTTCCCTGCTGTAAGTACTGGGAACCTTAACCAGGTTCATTTTATCTCGAACCGAAGTAAATGTATTGGGGGGGAGTGGTTTGGTAAATATATCGGCTAGTTGAGCTAAGGTAGGGATGAATCAGACCTGGAGTTGTTGTCGCCACACCATGTTGCGAACAAAGTGGAAGTCAATCTCCACATGTTTTGTACGGGCTTTGAAGATGGGATTGAATGACAGATAAGTAGCTCCCAAATTATCACAATTGAGAATAGGAGCTCGCAGTGGACGAAGACCCATCTCTTGGAGAAGAGACTGCAACCAAATAACTTCAGAAGTGACATCTGCAACTGAGCAGAATTTAGATTTGATGGACGAGCGTGAAACCACGTTCTGCTTCTAAGATGACCAAGAGATAGGGTTGCCCCCTAAGTAAACAATGAAACTACGTGTGGATCGCCAATCATTAGGATTAGTCCCCCAATCAGCTTCAGAGTAGGTGTGCAAGAGAGGAGATTTGCTAGAGTGAAAGATAAGGCAATGTGAGATGGTGCCTTTGAGATAATGCAAAATGCGTTTGATAGCCATCCAATGAGCGGAAGAGGGTGAGTGAAGAAACTAGTAGACCCGATTTACGGCAAAAGTAATGTCGGGCCATGTAAGAGAAAGATACTGAAGGGTGCCAATGATACTGCAGTAAGGACCGACATCAGCAAGAGGGGTGTTGTGACGATGAGATAGGTGAGAAGAGGCTGCCATGGGTGTTCACGTTGGCTTGCAGTGGAGCATCTCTGTGTGGGTAAGAAGGTTGAGAATATAGTGCCATTGAGAGAGACGAAGAGTGTTGTTTGTATGTTCCAACTCCATGCCCAAGAAATAGGCAGGATCGCCCATGTCACGAACCTTAAACTCCGACTGTAAATGCTGCAAAATATGATCTACCGCTTGTAGAGATGAACCAGTAAGAAGGATGTTGTCGACGTACATAAGAAGATATAGCCAAATGCCATCTCGATTGCAAATGAATAGACTGGCATTTGTTTTGGAGTCTTCAAAACCAACATTGTGGAGAAACGAACGAAGACAAGAATACTAGGCGTGTGGCGACCATTTCAGCCCATAAATCGATTGCTTTAGCTTACACACATGGTTGGGGAAATGAGGATCAATGTATCCTTCAGGTTGTGTCATATAGATAGTCTTGTCCAGAAAGTTGTGGAGAAAAGCATTAGAAACGTCAAGCTGACGAATCTGCCAATTGAGAGAAGTAGCAATAGAGAGAACTGTGTGGATGGTAGCCGGCTTGATTATGGGACTGTAAGTTTTGTTGTAATCAATGTCGAGAAGCTGATTGTAACCTTTGGCAACGAGACGGGTGTGGTAGCAAGTGACCTTTCCTGTGGCGTCACGTTTGAGTCGGTATACCCATCGACACCCAATAATATTCATACGAGAATGATAGGGAACAAGTTCCCAAGTACGAGATTTCGAGGGTGAACTCGAAGAAGAAGAATCAAACCGAGGGCGAACTCGAAGATGAGGAGGAGATGGATGAGGAGGGGGGGGGGAGGTGGACAAGAAGAGGCGGTGACAGAAATCCAAGGTGGCGTGGAAGAAGGAATTGGAGTGGGTGATGGAGGTGGGGAAGCAAAGGGAAAGATAAGTTCATCAAAACGAGCATGATGAGCAAAGAAAATGGATTGAGTGGAAGGATCGAGGCACCGATAGCCATGAGGACTAGTATCATAGCCAAGAAAAACGACAGGTGTTGAATGATTAGAAAATTTATGGTGACAAAAGGGACGCATATAAGGAAAAATGCGGCACTTGAATACACGAAGATGGGATAAGGGAGGAGGTTTATGAAGCAGCACCTCTAAAGGAGAGAGGCCAAAGAAATGAATAGATTGATAGTTGAGAAGGATGGAGGCAGTGGTGAAGGAGTAGTGCCAATATTTTAGAGGAAGGTGAGCGTGAGAAAGAAGAGTAAGGCTGGTATGAACGAGATGACGTATTTTGCGTTTAACAGCCTCATTTTGTTTGTGCGTATGGGAGCATGTTCGTCAATGCAAGATACCAGAAGAAGAGAAGTAGGAGGAGAGAGTGAGAAACTCCTCGCCATTGTCGGTTTGGACAAATTGCAAATGCCAACCGATGAGGGTCTCCACTTGCTTGTGAAATTGGAGGAAAAGAAGAGCAACATCAGATTTGACATGTAAATAGAAAACCCAAGTAAAACGGGTATAATCGTCCACAATTATTAAAGCATAACGATGGCTATTTGAGGATAAAAGGGGAGTCGGACCCTAAACATCGACATAAACAAGTTCCAAGGGGGAAGAACTGGTGTGTGGAGAACAGGGTAGGTGAAGATGTGCAGACTTGCCCATTATATAGGCAGGACACAAATGCAGGGAAAAACCAGAGGAGACCGGCAAGTGATGGTGGTGAACCATGGTGGAAACAAGACGAGGGTGCGGATGACCAAAGCATTGATGCTAGAGATCCATGGAATAGGCAGCAATGAACAAAGCATGTGGACAAGTAGACAGTAGGTAGAGATCCTCACAATCAAACTTCGGGCTATGGAGAAGAGGGCGGTGGTTGGCCCAATCCTTCACAAAGAAATGAGAATGATGAAATTCAAAGAAAACGGGATTGTCGACAACAAACCGATGGATAGAAAGCAAGTTGCGAGAAATTTGAGGAACATAAAGGATGTGATTGAGGCAAAATTGAGAGGTGCCAAGAGTAAGATTAGAAGAACCAGTGTTGGCAATCCGGACACCCTGTCCATTGCTGATGCAGAGTTGCTCTTGACCATGATAGGGTTCATAAACTTGAAGGTTCTACAAGTCATTCGTGACGTGACGAGTAACGTTGGTATCTGGATACCACTCATCATCGCGAATAGAAGAAGTAGGGAGCAACTGCGCCAAAGGTTGATTCATTGACGATGGTGCATAAGAGCTTGGAGTTGATTCATTGGGCGTATACACATTAGGCGGAGCAATAGAAAAGTTAATAGTGGGAGTAGTGACTCGGTATCTGCATCTGAAGGGGGAATGACCGGGAACGTCGTAGACAGGGCAGGGGTCAAAAAATCGGCCTCACCCACATCCTCTTCCTCGATCGTGACCACGATCAGAGGAGAAGGATTGAGGCGACGCATAAGCGATGTTGGTGGTGGGAGTCAGAGACATCGTCGAAAAGTTGGTTTTCACTTAGATTTTGTGTCTAAGGAGGATGCCAATGAGCTCAAGATAGGGCATCAGAGTGAGACGAGTGGATAAAGCAGCAACAATGTCATTGAACTCTGGGCCAATGTTGAAGACGATGGCATTAAATGCTGTAGTATTTAATGGATGATCGGCTTGAGCGAGTTCATCGGTGAGATATTTAACTCGTCGCAAATATTCAGCCATCGGAGTATCACCTCGTTTTAGATTATGAATATGCATTGTCAGTTTTGGTATGCGTTGAAGCTCCATAGGCCTTGTTGAGAGCATCCCAAATAGATGTCATGGTATCTAGATTAACAACTTCAATGGCGATGTCTTTCGATAGCGACGAGAGAAGCTAGCTCAGGACCATTTGGTCCTTCCGATGCCATTTGGTATAAGCTTCTAGATCAATGGTTTGGGAGGGAATGGGTTGAGACCCATCGATGATACTCATCATATCAAGGCTTTGAAGGAGGGGAAGGATTTGAGCCTTCCATGTCAAGTAGTTTGAGGATGAGAGTTTAATGGTGATGAAGTGATGGACGGAGGAAGGAGAGGGGAGATCATGATCAAAAGGATTTTCCACCATAGGTCACAATAGGACGTATGATTCTGATACCATATTGAAAAGAGTGAAGAGGAGGATAAAATAGAGAGAAGGGAAGAAGAATAGGTAGAACTTCATACTTCTATACTGTAATCATCAATCTTTACTTATAGAGATTGAAATAATAAAAGAAGACAAAAATAGTTACAAAATAATGATGATATCACGTTGCATAGAATGTGGCCATGTTGGCCCACTCATGTGGTTGGTTTCTTGTAACTGTCGCCCATTCTAGAATTTTCCTTAGTTTGGGCCGAATGCATGTTGATATTTACTTCAATACCTATGTCATTAGTATTATATAAATTTTTACGTATATATGTACTATTATAGTATCTAGTAAACACGGTTGAAAAAATTTACAACAAATGTGACCATATTCCTGTATATATGTCATCCTATTTCAGCATTTATTTATTTATTTTGTGGGTTTGCTTCAAGGTCTGTCATGGGGAACAGTATCTCCGACCATCTGACGTATTTTGGTGTTGAATTGTGCGCCGATGCACCTGGTTCGTGCCTGTTTTGGGCAGGCGAGCTTGGAGGCAATGTCCAAATCGACATTCATGGTAATCTCTTCCTATCAAAAGATCCCAAAAAATCGTTAGTTTTAGTATCTAGAACCCAGCCCTCTGATGCAAATAGAAGCTTTTCATAATGTAAAGTTTCCTCCTGCTTTCTTCATTGCCGCTCGAAGATAATTTAAATTGTCGTGGTAAAGTTGCCTCCGACCATTGTAAATTATCAGGTGCATGTGTATTTTGCATTAAATTGATGTTGTCTGTTTCATTTAACATGCTTAGCAGGGATTGTCGTTCTTTGTATAAATGGTATAGTTGCTTACTTCTTGCTCTCTCCTCTCTTCTCATTCTTGGTTGCTTCTTGACTGTAAACGATTGCAGCTACCCTCTTTTCACATTGCCACTTAAGTTTGGTTAAAGAAAAATGATTAAGTGAAAGTGAGCATTTTACTTGTCAAAAATGTTTGTATACGTAGAATTTGTTAGAAGTGAATTAACAAGAATTTATTTTTTAAGTGAAATTGAATTAAACGAAAATAAATTTAGTATAAATATACTTATGTGCCTACAAAATTAAATAAAATTAGAAATTTTAGTGGATTGAGTTAGTTGAGTAGAAGTATGAGATAAAATTTGAATTGACTGAATTTCAAATAATTTAAATCTTTGTGAAATTGAATTTCATTTTTGTTTTTTATTAAAGAATGAACAATATCGATGAAAATGAATTGGATTCAATTTATTAACACAAATAAGTAATTTATAAAAATTAAATCTTTTTTAAATTTAATTCTTATAAATTTTATAGATACAAATATTACACTGACACCTCCACTCTTTTCTACTTTATCATTGATGATTCCACTTCGTTGTGTCAACCACAAATATTGAAGAAGTGGAATGTTTAGTTAAATATATCAAGTATAATTGTAACTTGAATGGTGAATGAATGTAATCTGTGTAAGGCTACAATATTTCATAATTAGGTTATAACCTATCAATTTCCAAGGTATACATTTTTTACAGGATAGGGTTACAACTTTTTCACTTTTAGATTACGAACTCCTTACAATCACGTTATAAGTTCTTTACTTTTAGCATATAAATTATTTACAACTATATTACATCTTCTTTGCGTCTAGGTTGCAAGTGTCTAAGAATGAAGTTATACGCTATTTACATTTACGTTACAAATTTATTAATGTATTGTGTTCAATTTGTATACGCACATAATCACTATAGAGCAACCAAAGTTACAAAAGAAAAAGAAAGAAAGAAAGATTGCAAAAACTTCATTGTTCATTACCTTTTCATAAGACGAGAGTTGTGCATATGTGCTTTAAATTTGTAGTTTAACAGTAAGCTTTCAACGTCGTTTGGTTATGATTTTTTGTTGTAATTAAAAATTATTTTTAACGATAATTTTAAAAAAATTTAATATAATTTTTTCATATTTTTTATCGTACTTATCAAATTTTAATGTTAAAAATATAACTTTTAATGTAACTTTTTCGTATTTTTTTTATCTTATAGGACAACGAGAAGATCGAGACAATTATTATTCATTTGTTTCGAAAAATTAAAAAAATTACTTTTTTCCACTAGAGTTAAAAGGTTTCAACCAAATATAGTCTTTGTTTGGTAAATGACATTATAGTTTTAAACAACCTTGAAATGTTAGAGTTGAGTGTAGTGAAATAAATAAATTAAAGTTATATAATAAATTATGAAGTAGGAGTTTGTAGATGAGAATTTATATAGTAACGTAAATACATAAGAATTTATAAAAAAATAATTCTACAATAATAACTTCGTTACGATAACATTATGTCTCGTTTAAAGTTGACCATTTTTAAAATCACTTTTAACATTATTATTGCTATTTAATATATAAATTTTTATTATTTTAATTATTATATAATTTTAATTTTATTTAAGAAGTTAATTTTAATTTTAATTTTATTTAATTTTTAAAACCTATATATTATATATTTTAAAAATAATAAATAAATTATTTTTATTATTTATTATTTTTTAAAGATTCAAACTCTCCTTATGCGTGGTAAATTCTTAATTGGAAAAAAAACGCCGTTGGGTGTGACAGCAGTAGGCGACGGCGACGTGAAGCGTGCGCGGGAAGCTGCATCGCAGTCACGTGACATCCATGCGCGCGCCAATAAATATCGCCTTTTCGGTTCTTTCCGACGGCCCCTCTCTCGCGCTCTACTCGCGATGTCTGCTCCTTCCCCTTCTCCTACTCCTCCTCCTCCTCCGTCCTCTTCTCAAAAACCTAAAGATCCTGCCATTCCCGACGTATTCAGCATCAGAATCGTCTCCATCGATTACTACATGGCGCCGCCGATTCCCGACTTCGATATCTGCTACAGTACCTTTCAAGGTGAAGATCTAACAAACAGGATATTAGCTGAAAAAGAAAATTCTGTTTCATTCTGTTTATGGACGGAAAGTTTGTTCTCTTGCAGGTGCCGATGTCCGGGAGGTACCTGTAGTTAGGATATATGGATCCACTCTTGCGGGGCAAAAGACTTGTCTCCATCTTCACAGGGTATTGTTGCTTCCATTTTTTACCCGTTTCTTGTTTTTTTTTTTGTGTGGTGTGTTTTGAGTTCTAATTGTGTCTAACATGCAAGCTATATTTCGTCGTGTCGATTTCGTTACACTTTTTGGGTGGGCTTTGTAGGCTTTACCATATTTGTATATACCTTGCTCGGATACTGGTCTTCAAGTCCCTGAAAAAGGTATCTAACTTGAAACATGTGGTTTTTATCTTGTTTTTATACCATATTGCAGTATGCAGTTGCTTTTCTTGCTTTACAATGTAAATTCAATTGTAGCTTTCCCAAGGATCAGAAGCAGGTAAAAAATTAGCTTGATTTATACAATTCTATCGTGCAGGGGATGACTACCTACGTGCTGTGTTTCATGCGGTTGAAAAGGCACTAAAGGTGTGGCTTTTCTGGAAATAGATTACTGTCGTTTTCTTGCATTCTATTTTGGAGTTTTCTTTTGGTTATATAAGCCAGCTAAGTTAAATGCATCCTTATTTTCAGGTTAGGGATTCTGCCGGGTCTAAAAAGCAACATGTGCATGCATGCAGCTTTGTTCGTGGAAAAAGATTATATGGCTATCATTCTTCAGAGGAGTTATTTGTAAAGATACACTTGTATCCCAAGAGACAGAAACGTTTCAATATACAGTCAAAGATTCCATTTATTGAAATGAAATGACTTTGAAGAATTGTTTCATTCTTCTTTGTTTCATGTCTGCCTTTTTTGTGCAGCCTTTTTAAGAAGCGCATTTAGTCAGAATTTTTTACATAAAGTTGGCATTGTTACTTGCGTACTTCACCAAATTTGTGTCAATCTTTCTATTTCTCCATATAATCTTGCTTTGATCTGTTTTAAAATGCCCATGATGTCAAATGCAACTGCAAATACAGCTTGAAATGCCTTAATGTGCATTAGATATCATCCTGGTGATGTTGCTCACACTTCTGCTTTGCTTCTGGTGAGCACAAATTTTAACATTAGTTGTGGTGTGTTGATTGAAAAAGGCTTGTTTGTTGACTTTAAGTCATAAATTTTTTTTACAGAAAAAAATTGGTATCATCTTCTGTTATTGATAACACATTTTGATTGTGAAATTGCTTTTTTTTTGTTTCTCTTTGAATCTTTGGATATTCTGATGTATCGTATGCTTTTATATGCTCTATTGCGGAATGTTGAATATGAACAGACTGATTTCTATCACGAGTACGTACTGGTACATTGTAGTCTTGTGCTTTTGCCATGAATCAAGAAGTAGCTCTATTGTACTGTCGGTGTATTTGACCTAAAATTTACAGCATCCATGGTGCATGTTTGTCACAGAGTATAATGGGGATTTGAAAATTTATACATGTATGGTGATATAGATTTATTACAAATACAAATCTTTTCAATCAGATTGGGGTCTGCACTCGACAATTAAAATCTATTTTAGTAATGTATATAAGGGGGTGGAATGAATTAGACGGAATTAAATTGACAAGAATTCATTTCTTGATTGGAATTGAGTTGGTGAGAAATGAATTCATTACTAAAATATTTGTGCACTTGAGAGAATTGATGAGAATTGAAAAAATAGGTATTTGTGTATAGTAAGAATTAAACAGAATTAAATTTAAAAAATGTTAAATATTTTTTATTTTATTTTTAATTTAACTCTTTGTTTACCATTATATATACTTTTTATAAAACATAAAAATATATAATTTCAGTATTCAATCATCAAATGAGCAACATAAATACCATATTAATAAAGTTAAATACGTAATACAATATTAAAAATATAAGTACGCTAAAAATTGAAGTACAAAATAATAACAATTACATTGTCTTATTGTTCTACATTTCTAATACAAAAATGCATACAAAGGAAAAATGCATTAACTATTGAGCAAAGAAGGGAGACACCTCACGCGAAGAGACAAATAGGGAGAGGAGACGACAACGATGGACCCTCAAACGGTTGGACAACGATGACTACTGCATCGGGCCTTCTATTTGTAGCAATTGTGTTGTGTAGAAGAAGGACAGAGAGAGGCTAGACGATGATGACGGAGGAAGGGCAGCTACGTTGCACGGTTTCGGAAGGGGTAGGACGGGTTACGTGGAGGAACAACAGTCGCGTGGAAGAAAAGAGAGAAATAAATTCCAAGGGGAGGTGTTGAGAAATGAATTCTTAACTTCATATTTACATAATTTTAGATCAGGAATTCAATTCTTGATTTTTAAAAATGCACAAACACAATTTTGCCCAATTCTTTAGGCACAAACACCCCCTAGTCTTTGATTTATGATTATGATGACTCAAAGAAAATGCTGTAAAAGAGTAAAATACTGAAATTCATTGTTAAATATCTTAAGATATTAATGAAACTTGTTAACCTTTCATATGCTACTATTGCCTATTAAGAATCTTTCTAAAGAATCAATTATGAAATTCCTCCTGAATATATATTTTCTGGAATGAAATTGGATAATCATTGGGATTTTTCTTGTATATGTTTTTGTCACTAAGGATGAGCTTAGTTGCATTGGCAAGGCTGCACTATTGTGACTTAGGTTTGAAATTCTAGTTCTCAAAGTTACTTCCTTAATTAATGTAAGGCTGTGTATGTTTGGATCTTCTTCAGACTCCCCATTGTGTATGAGGGCCTCATGCTTTGGGTTTTTTCCTTGCAATATGTTTATACCCTATTTATTCTGGTCACTTCGTTGCCATGTCATGTGTAATAGCAATTGATTTGATTTTTAATTGTTCAACATGCACACACTAAAAAGATCTTTGGTACTGATTTTGACTTGTTTTAGGAGATCCTAGATAATTTATGTCGCTTGAGTAGTTCCAGGGATTGGGAACACAGAGAAGCAAGTGTGGAACTGAATAGTGTCTGTAATGATCATAATTTTAAGGAAGGGAAATAGGCTTGATAACTTTTATATTTACAAGGATAGAGCCATAGAGGAGATTGGAAGAAATTTTTGTTAGCTCATTTGAGATCTATTTGCTTGAAAATGACCATCTGAAAGGCTGCAACTAATGCAATCTTAAGTTTTATCTTCATGGTGCCTTCTCTATGTGTTATACTGTTGACTTAGCTAACATAATATTTTGCAGGGAAATGCCGTTTTAGATACAAATATCCAACCTTATGAATCACACATTCCTTTTCTTCTACAATTTCTGGTAAGAAACTATTTATAGTTGCAACTTGCAGGTCTTATTAATCTTTTAATTTCGTATCATTATGTGACATTTTCTGCAGAATATGTTGTTGTGATATATAGCATGGGTTCATTCTAAATTTGTTAGATGATCATCCAATTTTTAGTATCTTGATTAGCTTTCAGCCTAGATTCAATACATGTATCTATAAAGCCTACAATGATTAGAAATATAAGTAATTCAAGTAACTAAAAAAATTTGATTCTGTCTGCTCCACTGTGCCATTTTTTAATGATGGATTTAGAACACTATGTCTTTGTTTCTTGTAAGACATTTTGATGTATTGTATATTTCCCTCTCCGTTCTTATGATTTGTTGTTCCTATACCACATTGTTCTTCTTGAATCTGAATAATTTACAGTTTTCTTCTGCTGGAGTGCCAGATTGACTATAACTTGTACGGAATGGGCCATATTCATACTTCTAAAGTTAAATTTCGCCACCCACTATCAGATAATATGACACGTAGATTGGCTGGTGTTGGAAAGCAAAATTTTTTGACACAGAAATGCAAGAACAGTTCTGTGAGTATTCTGACTTATCTCTGTAGATAAAACATAGGTATTTTTGTATTCTCTTTTTTATTACATCCACAAGACACTCTTAACTGAAATTAATATCACAAACATTTTTTCTTAGGTAGGCTCATGTTGTGAGGCACTTGGAAGTTCCACAATGTGGCTTTCATCAACCATTCCAATGGACTGGAGATGGCCAATTTTTTCCCTTGAAAAAGATGGATTACAAACTAGATCATCTTATATTGTCAAGCGACAAAGTACTTGTGAGCTTGAGGGAGATTCCTGCGTGGATGGTCTGTGGTAGCAAGTGCAGTTACTGCAGTTGGCATGCTTTCATTAATCATGCCCAAGTTTTTAAGCTGATTAATTTTTTATGGATTTGGTTGCAGATATTCTAAATCAGATTTCAAAAAACTATGCTTCACTTTCTCAAACTGGTCCAGATATCAAAATGGTTCAGTCACTTGTACAAATCTGGGAGGTAGGTAATTAAATCTTTTTATTGCTGCACTGTCTGTTTTGCATATATTTCTTGTTAAGTATGTTTATTTTTCCTTTCTTTGTCTTAGGAAGAGTATGAAAGAACCGGAACACATAATATGGTAAATCTTTTTAGTGATAACAAACCATCACCGGAATGTGTGTTGAGAAGTTTTCTAGATGGCTTGGAATATGATACACTGCTTGCAAGATTGTATGCAGAAGCAGAAGCTTATTTTTCGTTGAAGGTTTCTTCTTCTGATGCAGGAGGTAGATGCTAAAAAAAAAATCAAAATCATCTTCTAGTATAATTTGCTTGATTTCTCGTACAGTGATATAGCTTCTGGTGGACTGATCTCATCAGGGGGTTTACCATCTAAAATAAATGATACGGAAGCAATTCCACGGGGGACAGAAATTTTTGATCATCTGGCATCAGTCAGGAAGAAGGCATTACTGACAGATATTGATGAAACTACAAAGTCAACGGTAATATATTTTTTTGGAATGGATTTAATGGTAATATATTAAAACATGAAGTTTGTAACTTGCTCCATTATGAAAGCTCTTTTTATATAGCCTCAGTAGTATTCAATGGAATAAGTTCTTTCACTTTTCCCTGTTTTCGTAATGGTGAAAAATGTTTAAACAGCATATGTAATCAACCCTTTTCTGTTGTTTGAAGCAATGTCTTTAATCTGTTAAACGGTTTGAAGTTCTCTTTTGTTTGCTGTTACTAGGTTTGCATTTAAGCTAGTTTCTAGGTGGAAATACCAATTTAAGGTCTTTATCTTTATGTTTTGCTGCTACACTTCTGTAGGTTATTGACAGTGAAGGTGCACGACTTCTGAACTGGCTTGCTTCTGCTCAGGCCCTAGATGATTTTAACTCTGATGATGAACTTGGTCAGGAAGCTATATTAAGCCCTCTCTTTCCATCTAAATCTTACAAAAAAATTCTAGAGAAAGCTTATTTAGATTATCAAAGTGCTTCACAGAAGGAGTGCCAGGATATCCTTGATACCATTGAAGAATCAAAATTTCATAATTCTAAGGATGAAACAGCTTCTTTTCTTGAAAATGGATACTCAAACAGTATTATTCCTCAAGTTGATGGTTCATATCACAATCAAGTTGAAAGTTCCCTAGGTAAAGCTTCTCATGGAAGTTCAAATAGTGAAACAGAGAATTCAGCTGTTTGCTACAAGGTGAAAGGCACTTCTAAAAACATTGGTAAACGAAAAAGGAACAAGCCTGTGTGGGGATCTTTGCCCTTTTCTGCCAAACAAAATGAACTGGAAGGATCTGTTTCATCTGTACATTCTGGGGAAGTTTGTGTTGAGGCAAGACAGGACACTGACTCTAGTTTGTTGGGGAACATAAATTATAATGATTATGATAAGAAAATTATGCACTTAGGCAGTTCAAAATTCATGAAAGAACCGAGAAGGAGTTCTTTGAGGGAACTGATGAGGAAAAAACGCTACAAACATACTGAAATTGCTGCACTTGAAAAAGATATGTCTGTGGTAATGATTCAAGCACAAGATTCAGAAATGTCTTCAAGCCATGTAAAGGTACTTCGCGATTTAGGGATTGGTGGCTGTCAAGGGAATATGCATGAAATTTTTCTGAAACAGCCTTCTGTTTCTTACATGGCAACAGCATGTAGTATGCCAAAAAAATGTGGGATGTTGAATTGTGGTCTTGATAATAAACAATCCACTTACAACTGGCTTAACCATAATATTCTTGCTGAATCATGTAATGATGATTATCCTGAATCTTCAAGTACACACGGATCAAATGATACTCACAATAATGGTCAAAATGTTTATGCTATTACCAAGGGCACAGATGATGTTGCTCTTGTTGATCAGCATGGTCATGTGGAACTGCCAATTGAGCTGGTAAGGTCGAGCTTTGTTGATTTTCATTGCAACTCTGATACAGATATCAAGAAATCAAAAGATCCGCAGAAAACTTTTGAGATGATCTTTTGCATGAATCCTCCTACTCTAGAACGGATAATCAATGATTCAGAAGATGTTTCATATATCAATTATACTGCTGAGGGTGTGCAGAATTCTAAATCCAAAATCTCATTGTGGAACAGCAGCTTGCTCTTAAATGACAGTATGCTACTTTTGCTTTATCATTCCTATCATTTCCATTTTCAAACTTTTATTGGAACCTCTATTTGCTATCATCTGAGCTCTATATCTGGTTTGGTACTTTTATAAAATATTGATATTAATATGTTTATACCAAGTATGGGTTTTTAATTTTCTTGTTGCAAACATTATGATTCTCATGTTATCATGTGAATATGTAACAAATCTTTTCTAGTAATTTGGAACTAGAACTTCTTCAGTTTCTAGTATGTAAGGTGATTACCAAAGTATTTTTCTCATAGATTTATATTTTTCTATTTTATGTTGCCCAAAATGTATTATATATCTAGGGCCAAATAAAATTCATAATAAACATAGAAAAAACTATATTTGATATGATGTTGAGTGCTCAAATCATTAATCAAATTTGAAAATATGTTATTCTGCAGTGGTACTCTTGTACTTTAACATTTACATTATCCAAATCATCAAAGTTTTAATCATAATCTTGTGCCAAAAGATTTTACCATTGTTCTTTAATTAAGCTATTTGTTGATGACAATTTTAGTTAATGAAAGTAAGATAAAAATTAATTTTAAAATAAAATTATGAAGAGATATTTTAGAGCCATGTGAAAGATTGAATACATAGAGTGTAATGATAGATTACATTTGTTTATTTGCTTTATTGCTTTGAATTGTATTGATAGTAGAATATTTGTGGCCGTGCTTGTGTATAGTGATCTAAATGCATGCATAGGTGGTAAAAGTTGGCAAAACTAGTCTATAGATAATGATCAAGAAAACAAGGAAAGATGAAAGATCTTATTCTATTGGCTATCACTAGGCAATAAGTAGATAACGTGATGGCACAAGTTACATGATTTTTAATGTGGGATTATTGCTCATTTCCTATGAACAATATATAATAGTAATAGTAATATATAATATGAATGTGGGACAAGTTAATATAATTTTTAATTTTTAATGACATCTTTTAATGTTAATATATAATATGAATGTGGAATATATAATTTTTAATGTGGGACAAGTTAATATATAATAGTAAAAAAAGTTAATATATAATAGTAATAATTCTAACATTTCCTATGAATAACATCTTTTATAATTTCACCATTATTACTTATTATAGATACCAAGCATAATTCTAACATTTCCTATGCAATTTTTTATTAGTTTTCTATGTAAATGAATAGCTTCCATTATTGACCTACTTGGTATAAACTTAAGTTGATATTCTGTGATTTTAGTTACTAGCTGTACTCTTTGTTCAGTTGCCCTTTTTCACATTTTGATAGTATGACTTATTAATTTAATACCACAATAATAATCACAATTTTATGCGTCCTTTATTTTTAGATATAGGCATTAAAGAATTCTTTCTTCATTCATTTGATATCTTCTATCTTTAAAATTATATTAAAAGTTTAGCTGACCATTTAATCCTTGCCTCACTCATACACTTTCATGCTTCAACATGAATACCATCTGGTCTAATACTTTTTCTACATTTTATTTTCTTAATGGCATTTTCTACCTTCAAACTACTAATCCATGTATAATAGCTATATTTCATATCCTTTGTATTGCCACTCAAATTTTGTAGTTACCAGTTTTCTATGATAAATTCATTAAAAAGTTAACTAAAATACCTACGCTAAATTCAAGTAATATAACTTACGATTTATATGGATAAAGATGATTTTATTTTTTGTAAATTTCTTTGCCATATAAAATAACGTGTATTAACAGGTAGATAATTATCAATTTTAGCAATTTTAAATGTTTCATGCAATTTAAAAACATAGTATTTTAATAAAAGTATGAATATTACAAAGAATTATAAAATTAACAACTAAAAATACTCTAATGTATATGTTAATTGCTTTAAAGGATAACTTTTAATTGATATATTAAAAAGCCTAACAAATACATCAAGGTAAAATTGAAAATTTACAAAATTTATAGTTCTTTTAATCAAACAACGCTCCTAATCTTCAATTGATCTTTGTTGAAGTTATTCTTCTAATGATCTGCCATAGTACTGCTCTTAGTTCTAATTCTTCTCATGAAGAGTTGAAACAAAAGTACTTTAAGTTGTCTAAGAAACCTAACCTCCTTGTACAACCATATTGGAATCTTTTAATGATTTTTATTATAATGGACTAAATGGAGACGGGAATTCATTGATTGAGGTAGTGTTTTGTGTTAATTATGTGGTGATAAATAGTCAATGGTTCCTATACTTAGTGTTGTTTATTATTATATTTATTGTAATGTTGCTTCGAATTCTTTTGCTACTTGTCTGATGCTTTTCTAAAAGCTGGCGGATGTGGGTTCAACATCAATTGAAACGCAACGGGACATTGGTGGATATCAATGACCTTGACCCTGTGGCCTATATGAATTTGTTTTATGCTGCATATTTTTGTTTATAAGATTCAGTCATCTTTTTGATGATCCAGAAAATTACTTCAGTTAGATGATGAGGGAAGGCAGTGATCCTGCACAAAAAATAGAGAGGTATTGAGGGGAAAATCCTTTTTGAGTAAACCTTCTAAGTTCTGACAAATGATTTGTTATGTCAACAAATTTAAAATATATGTGAAAAATAAAATCTTAGAAACTTGTGTTCTTTATGTTTTTGTTGAACTAAAATTTGAAATTCCTGGTATGCAGTAGAGGTAAAGAATGAAAGGAGTTCTCTTTTTTATTCTTACCATTTAGGTTGTTAAGGACTATTCCTTTGTTAGAGCTTGGATGAGGGTGGGCAGTCTTTGTTCCCTCATCTCTACTTTAAGGCATAAGCCATGCAGTATTCTGTGTCTAGTGAAGTAACTAAATGATGGTATTCCTACGTGTTTATTTTAAAATTATCAATGCTGGTTGTTAAGGACTATTCCTTTGTTAGAGCTTGGATGAGGGTGGGCAGTCTTTGATCCCTCATCTCTACTTTAAGGCATAAGCCATGCAGTATTCTGTGTCTAGTGAAGTAACTAAATGATGGTATTCCTACGTGTTTATTTTAAAATTATCAATGCTGGTTGTTAAGGACTATTCCTTTGTTAGAGCTTGGATGAGGGTGGGCAGTCTTTGATCCCTCATCTCTACTTTAAGGCATAAGCCATGCAGTATTCTGTGTCTAGTGAAGTAACTAAATGATGGTATTCCTACGTGTTTATTTTAAAATTATCAATGCTGGTTGTTAAGGACTATTCCTTTGTTAGAGCTTGGATGAGGGTGGGCAGTCTTTGATCCCTCATCTCTACTTTAAGGCATAAGCCATGCAGTATTCTGTGTCTAGTGAAGTAACTAAATGATGGTATTCCTACGTGTTTATTTTAAAATTATCAATGCTGGTTGTTAAGGACTATTCCTTTGTTAGAGCTTGGATGAGGGTGGGCAGTCTTTGATCCCTCATCTCTACTTTAAGGCATAAGCCATGCAG
>JAMKPZ010005624.1:0-25868 GCA_024699675.1 Amphibolis antarctica | reverse complement strand
ATTTTTAACATCTTAACAATGAAAAAAATTTCAGATTTTTGTTTTTGATTTTCAAAGAACACAAACACCCTTTTAAAGGAACATAAACATTAAAAAATTAATAAATATTATAATACTTATTTTAAAATATTAAGTACTTTTCAAAAATAAAATGAGAGCTCGTTGTTACTAGGAGATCAAAAATCCTACTAAAATTCTCATCTACCTTGCCCGAGTTCATTGCTAAAATTTTGTTTAGAGTTTTTGTCTAATTGCTCCTTGTAAATAAGATTCTCACAAAATGTAATCTCTCAAAGAAAGGATGCTCGAGTAATGCGTCTTGTGCTGTTACTTTTTAGAACTAAATAGTTTTTTTTTGAAAATCTCAACAACATTTGAATGATTTGAATACCTTAGATAAGCTCTTTGCTTTTGTTATCCATAATATGGTAGGTTGAATATCTCCTTTAAATCGTGACATTCCATGTTATACTTCTTTATGTTGTAAGTTTTGACTTTTACAGAAATAACGTTATATTCAACTTCCTTCTAGTTTGGTTACCTAATTTTTAAGGTATATTTGATATTTGAAACAACTTTTTGATATATTTTTTTAGATGTCAATGTAAACTTACGTAACATTCTAGTAGTAGTGTGTGTCGTTAAATCAACATTTACAAAGAAGTTAAATGATTTTATATTACGTGCCTATTTATTAATACACTCATTTTGATCTCATTTTGACTTCTGTTGTATCTGTGATTGTAACTTTTATCTGTTTTAAATTTTCAAAGTATTAAACTGTTGTTTGATTTACTCAATCTAAATATCTATCTTTACTACTCTTAAACCTAATAATATAATCGATCTCTCTTGATAATCTTCGATTTACTCTTGTCTATTCATTTTAAACCTAATTTACTTCTTTTCAACACACTTCAATGACACTTGTAAAGCATTGAAAGATTATGATTGTTCACATTTTGACTGGTCCTTTATGCTATTATTATTACAGGAGATCAAGTGTGTGTACGTCAACTCAAATAATAATCATTATTTATGTGTGACACAATTTTAACACCTCAGTTGAGAGAACAGTGAGAAGTTCTTTTTACCGTACACTCATCGTTTTTAAAAATTCTTTGGGATTTATCTGTAATAATTCTTAAAAAATACAAGAAAAAAACACATATATCCTTCTTCCATTTACAATAACCCCCCTACGACTTCTCGTGCATTTCCGTTTGTAGTCTTCTCCTTTACGTTGCTCAAAGATATCCATGGACTCACTATTTTAACTCGAAAGTTTGTTATTTTTTTGGTTTTTCTTTAAAATCAAGTTTATCATTAATTTTTCTCCTCGCAGCTTATTGAATGCTATTGCAAATTGTTAAATATCCTTGTCTTAAAAAGACCAAAAAAAAAATATGTTGTAACTTCGCATTGGTAAAAATAAGGACACACATCTTTTATAACTACAGAATTTTAAAAGCAACTTCTCACGATATCGTTTGAGTTTCGTAGACTTTGAAGTGAAAACTGATACCAGAAAATTTATAAGTTTTTTCTTTTATTTCCGTGGAACACAAATTTTCTTGAAATTCAGACAAATGTTGAGATTAAGTAAAGCCGAAAAAGAATAATTTAAAGAAAAAGTATAAATTTCGTACGCACTTTGAATAGATATTTCGCAATAATATATACGATAATAGCGTGTAAGAAAAAAAAAATCTTGGCGCATACCCTGATCAGCTGATCCTGCATGTCACGTAATCGTCCAATTATCCCCGTAGAAACACTCGAGAAAAGTCGTGAGGCCCACAGCGGCACACCGTACGCCGTGCCTGTAACCCTCCTCCTCTCCTTTTCATCTCGGCCCCGCACGCGAAGAGGAAGGGCAGTGTGTTGCTCAGGCGACGAAGGGCGCAAAAACCCTAGAAATCATCGTCCACTCCATTCCAGGATCTTCTCCTTTCTTATCTTCTTCCACCGATTTCTCCATTCCAGATCCAATCCTTCCTGCTCCCATTCCCGCATCGTTCCCCCGTGGTTTTTCCTTTTTTTTACTTTTTTTTTTCAGGGAATACGAGGACTAGCGGAGGAGATTTGTTGAGGTTTGTTTGGTGCGAGTCTTGTTTGGCGTCTAATGCGTGTTTTTGTTCTGTTCTCGAATTAGGGTTTCGGAACTCGCTGCCTGAGTCTCGAGGTTTCGATTCTCCCGCTCTGCCGTCCTGTCCGAATAATACGTTGGTAAGTATTTCTTTTCTTGTGTGGTGGTTCCGGGTTTTCATGCGAAGGTAGTTTTGTCATTCGCAAGTTGGTGGTATTCTTCATGGCGGTTTTGTTATGTCATTGTTTATCAAATGTTGACAGATGATGCCTTGCCCTTTCGAATATTAGGTTTCATTTATTTTGGTTTTATGATTACATTTTTCATACTTTTTGTTTATTGTTATTGGATATGATTCTTATATTGTTGCGTTTTCAACCTTCTAAAGTGTCAGTTGCATGCACTGGATGATGTGGGGATGGTATGGCATTTAGGATCGGGGTGCTAGTTGCAAAAGGATTTTGTCATTTTGAGTTATGATAGGTTCAAGCACCAGCTAGCTGGATCAGAGGGTTTGTTTTTCTTATCGGAGTGTATGACATTTTCACTTCATGGAGTGTTCACAATTCCGTGCTGAAGCTTCTGGTGGAGTAGAGAATTGAGGGTCAGTTTCTTCCGGGGATTGGTCGTATATAATTTATTTGATAGAATAATATTTGTCAATAAGTAGGCACAGTTAGCTTTTTGAGTTAGCTGTGTTGCCATTTCATTGTATGACATGCGTCAATATGTTTTGGACTGTTGGAAAATTTAAGGCATTGTATGTGTTCATTTTTGGTTAAGGTTGGTTTCTCATGTGAATATGTTATTATCCAAGAGACACTATGACCTATATATGGTTTTTTTCTCTATTCCTTTTCCTTTTCCAAGGTGCTAAAACTCCATTAGAAGTGCATGTGTTTTCTAGTGACTTTGTTCTTGTTCTTTGTTGGTTTAATTTTAATGTTGATTAAATTTTACCGTGCCCATTAGAAGTGTGTATTTTATTTTTTTAAGACCTAAAATTGTGTTTGATTTCCTTTTTTAATATATATGCATGTTTTCTACCGTTTTAATATATGTATACTTAAAAATTGATAAATATGTACAGAAATTAACATTTAAAAATATGCCTTGGCATCACATAGGTGATTGGGAGCCCCAGGCTATTGCCTTAACGCCTTGGTACTTTAACAACCATGGTGAATTCTTTACTTTATCATTATTCAGTTGAAGTGAGTTTATTAGTCAGCTTCTGTATACTACATCATTTTTGATGATATTTAGTTACTTTGGTACAGATTAAACACATGCTCTCCAGCAAAAAGGATTTGTTTTTTCTACTAAACACCATTTTTAGATTTAGCTCTTGCAGAGGAATGTCATTTTGCATTAAAAAAATTTTATGTGCATTTGTAGTGATAAACCGAATATGATACTCTTTTTATAATAATTACCTTTCACATATACATGCCTTTGTTCATGCCTTCTGGTTCAAGTGGGTGTTTGTCGGTTATTCTCTGGTCCTCTGCCTTAGGGGGAGTTGTGCAGAGCAAATCTCTCTTGGACATGGTGGTGGATGGCTTGATGCAACCTTGTAGGATCCAATGGCCTTGCAGAGCTGCAGGGCTTCTAAAATGACCCCCTGAGTGATACTTTTTCTTTCACTGTAGAAAGACTGAGCAATGATTGATGCAGGCCTATTGGTAGGATTTGATTGTTCCAGAGAGAAGGATCATATTTTGAAACATGATCTCTTAGGGGAACTTTCATTGGGTGGTGCTACACTGAAAAGAGGTTATCTGATCTTCATAACTGAACCTTCTCTCTGCATAAAAAACCATTTCTTTTGGTGTTGGAATTCTTTGACTACATATTCCTGCTTTTTTGACAAATAAGTGTAATAGCTGGAAATGAGGAGAATGCATATCTGTGATAAATCATGCCAATAGGAAGGGGTGATATGGTTAAATTAGCTGTTGGGCAAGTTAGGAACTTGGGATCTCATATGGGAAGGGTGTATTTATTCTGTTATGTGGTTTGGAATGTTTGGGATTATCTATAGATACCTATTGCTTCTCAGAATGCTCATTTTGTGCTTGTTTTGTTAGCCTATGTCTTCTTATTGATGCATATCACATTAGTGATAATGGAGTTGTTTCAGATATATGATTTGCGTGTGTAGTTTAGTTTGTTTGATAATTACCAAGGCTATGGAGAAGAAGAAAGCATTCTTATATGTCTATTCAGTTGGTCATCTGGATTTGAATGTGACATTATAAGAAAGTAAAATAGAACTTTGGGAATTTTTTCATTTTTGCTTTAATGCAGGAAAATGTCGTTTGATATTGGGTGATCTATTGGGTTGGACCCGTATCCCTTGAGTGGATGATGGAGATGATCTGACAACAAGATTAATTCCTGTATTTGGTTTTCATCTTCTGTATTGCATTGTTCTTGTTTGGTAGTTTTTCTGGGTCATTTGTCTGTTGAGTTCTCTTCCATATTTTCCTTTTTCTTTTGATGATTGCTCCAAAAAACATTATGGTTTGAGATATTTTCCAGTTAGTTGGGAACACTGCTGTTTCACATGTAATTTTATATGCTTTGCTATGTGTGCTAGTTTTCTTAAAGAATTGCTTCTCATATTTGATTACTAACCTTCAATGTGTGATGCATGAATCTGGAAAACAGGTCTGAGAAGTGAACTCCCGTACCAGAATTTGGTTTATCATACTTTCATAGAAATGTCTTCACCATATCCCACTCTCAATAGCCGCCCTATTGACCAGTGGAAGGTTACAGAGTTGAAGGAAGAGCTTCGGAAGCGTAAACTCACTATAAGTGGTTTAAAGCAGGATTTGATTAATAGATTGAATGAATCAATTATGCAAGAACTGGCTAATGGGTCTAAGCCTGATCCTGATCTACAGGATAGCCACAGTGAAGGTCACACTGATCCCCAAGTTGGTGCTCAAACTGAAGAAGATCCTGTTGAGGTTACTGAGAATAGGGGCACAAATGCTGAAAATGATTCGACTGGTGTTAATAATGACAAGAGTGCAAGTGCAGATGATGCTGATGACAGTGTTGGTGCTCATGTTGTGGAGCTTGTTACCACTACTGACGTGAATGCTGCAAGTGGTGAAGAGGTGCCTGAAAATAAATGTATAAACATTGAAAATGATTCAATTGGTATTGATAATGACAAGAGAGAAAGTGCTGACATTGCCGAACACAGAGTTGATGCTCATGTTGAGGAGCCTGTTGTTTCTACTGATCTGAATGTCACAGCTGGTGAAGAGGTGCTCCCTCCAGTTCCCATGGAGGTCACTGTGGAGAATGACCATATTTTACAAACTCAATTACAAGAAGCTGGTCAATCTCCTGGACCTCCTGAAAATGAAGATGGAAAAAGCGATAGCATAGCTGACAAGAAGTTCATCGAGAAGAGCATTGAAGTAGATAACGATGCAAAGCTTCCCACAGAAGATGTCAACCTCAACAAAACAGAGCCAAATAACCAGGTATCTGAGGTCAAGCCTGATTTAGGGTTTCCAGTACACTGTGAGTCAATTTCTACTGATTCTATGTCATTTAATGAAAAGAATGAACTAAAGGATAATTTAAATGCTGATAATTTCCCTATAGAACTAGAAGTTAAGCCAGAGATTTTGCATCAATCATCCAGTGATGTTGCTCCCATTGGTGCTGATTTGCATCATGGGGGCAATATTGAAGAGCGGGGTTTTAACCAGGGTCCTGAGGGAATGGACGTTGCCCCCAATGCTTCATATGAGGGCCTTGGCACAAAAAATGATAATGAGGATGGGGGGTACCCTGAAAAATTAAATTTAGATAGGAGTTCAGGTGACGAATCGATGGAGGATGATGTCCTGGATAATAAGCAGATAGAGGTGAATGCCAACCTTGAAACAGTCGAGGATAAGGTTGATTTGGAGGAGGTTTCTGTAGGAAGATCCTCTCAGCTTCTTGATAATTTACCTTCTCCAAATAAAGATGCTGTCGCTGAAGAGGGACATAAGTCTATTGTCGCAGAGAAGAGAAAATTTGAAGGTATATTTTGCTTCATTTGAAATTGAATGCTAGAAAGTTATTCCTTTTTTGGTTTATTTATTTTACCTTTTTAGTTCCTTGTATTTTGCTAGTTGCTGTCTTTTCATGGAATTTAGAGATTAGTTTTTTGTATTATCTTTTTCTGCTTACAACGTCTACAAGATGACAAAAAAATTAGATGTCCCATCTTTGCATTTTCAGCTTTAGACTTTTTTTGTTGATGTTACATGACCGTTGTAGGTGAAAATATCTTGAATTATTTTATGCAGACTTAAGAGTTTTTAGTTATCCCTGTAAATCAAAGTACCAATCCATCAATTATGATTAAAATTTTAAGTGCAGTACCTTCACCTAGAGGATTAACCGAGGCAATGCATTTAACTTGATTATGATTGTGATATGTGGATCTCCTGCCTTGTGTAACACAGATTATCTTAGACAATGTTTATAATGTTATTATTGTTATGATGTATGGATCTTATGTTTTTGTTTTATGGCATAGCACAAGCTATTGTTATTTATGATCTGTGCATTTCATTTGTGTGATTACGGTCTTAAACTTTGATATGGCACTTGAGCACAATGGAACTCAATTTTTCTTTCTCATCGTTGAATAAGTTCAATGTGTATTTTGGAAGATGGACGCTTCCTACTGGTGCTCTTCATACTGTATATAGAATCACAGTTTGTGGGCAGATTGACTAGCTTTTTAATCCAGTTAGAGAGCATCAGATATTGGCCCCTGCTATCACACGTGCTGAAGAGAGTAATACTTCCATTAGCAAATTGAGGTCTTTACATAACTGATGCACGCACTATGTTTGTAGTTTACAACCGGAAAAACAGTAGGAAATTCTGGAATCAATGAAAAGTAAGATTTAAAAATAGATTATCAAAAAGAACTTTTTCTTGTAGCCTAAAAGAATAGTAATTTATTCTTGTGAAATACTGTATTTCATAGGCTCAGAGATGCAAACCCTAGAAACGAAGTTGGAAATGGCCACTTGCTGTAGGAGTTGTCCATTAGTATAATCTAGATTTTAATTAGAAATGAGTACTTCTGCCAACTAATATTAATAAATTGTAATTAGTCATCTTGGTTGTTGCTCTCCAAATAATTTAACCAAGATTCTTTGCATACAATCAAGTTGCGCTCATGGAACAACAATCATTAATGCATGGTATGTTGTTCCCTTTGATTTTTGTGAAATATTTAAAGATTTAATTGAGCTGATGGGTAGAGGTGGTTGATGCTAGTTGGACAATCTTCCCAAAAGTTATTATTTTGCAAGAATTTCTCATTGACGTCTGTACTCATCAAGTTGATTGTTCAGGAAAAACAACATACTCTTGAATTATAATATTCTTGGCAAGATGCTTTATCAATAGAGACCAAATATTTTCTTAATGGAGAGAAATCCCTTGATCACCATTTGTTAATTTATATCATCTTAAATATATACTGTAATATCTGCCTGTAATCACGTTGATAGTAATTAGAAAATACTAGAAGCTCACCATAGGCTGGATGTAATAAGTTGATTTTTTGTACAGAAATGTCTATATTTGCTTGTGTTGTGCATATTTTGTCTGAAAGTCTATTTTGAAGGTTTCTCCAAAGTATGAATATTTATTTATCAGATAGAGAGTCACATGGAGCCAGTGAGCCAGTAAAACGACAGAGACGTTGGAACACTGATACACTAAAAGTTTCCGAGCAAAAACCTCCTAACCTGACTTCTTTGGGTACGCCGATGGGCTTAAGTCAGACTACCTCAAAGCCCACTTTCACAAGGTCGGATTCCACCCTTAGCACAGATTCTCAAAAGGAGCGAGTTGGTAAAGTTTCCACCGTACCAGCTTCATTTTTGAGAAATTAGTTTGGGTGAGGGATTTATTTATTGATTTATTTCGTTATACTTGTTCTTGCAGTATCACCGTCACAGAAACCTCCTACAAATTCTTTAAGAATTGATCACTTTTTGCGTCCATTCACTCTGAAAGCTGTGCAGGACATGTTGTCAAAGACAGGAACAATTTCCAGTTTCTGGATGGATAATATCAAGACTCACTGCTTTGTGACGGTAAGTACATCTTGTCGGTTACATTCTCCAAGGTGGTAAGTACATCTCTTCAGTTACATTCTCAGACACGTGGAAATAACGTAATATGATTGTTGTTGTGAACTGATTTTATCAGTAAGAATTGGACGAGAACTTCATTAACTTCTTGTTTTGAGTTTTAGGTTAAATTTGGAATCAGAGTTTTACCATAGCTTTTCTAAAAAGCATTGTTTTTCGAAATGCATTTTTTAACATGCCTAGACTGTCAGGTTTTTTTTTTTGAAATATGCAGGCTTTATCTCAGTTTAAATTCAATATTTTTCAAAAAAACTGATGAGAGTTAAGCTTATGAAAATGTTTTAAAACATTGTTCTATGTTTTCAAGACCTTTTTTTTTGTATTTATACGATAAGCATCTAATAGTGGATCACTAAGTTGGGCTGGCACCAAAGGCCGATTACTCAGTGAGGAAAGCTTTGTCGTCATTTCTTTCCTGTACCAAGCGATAATGATGCCTTGTATTTAGGGCTTAAGTTAGATTACCCCATAGCCCGCTACAGATTGAACCTCACTTTCGAAATTCGTAATTTAGTAGTTATATATTGCATTTTCCAGATGTTGTGGTTCTGATAAGGTGTTATTTTCTCAGTATTCCTCCGTGGAAGAAGCTGTAGAGACACGAAATGCTGTTTATAACCTACAATGGCCACCTAATGGAGGACGTCTTCTGATAGCTGAGTTTGTTGACCCTCAAGAAGTAAAAATGCGTGTTGAAGCCCCTCCAGAATCTCCTGTGCCGATCAGCCCCGCTGCCGTCACTCCAATTTCCACCCAACAGAGCCCAACTGTTCAATATACTTCGCGCCAACATGGCCACAAACAGCAGCTTCCTCTCCCTCCGCCTCCACCACGTCTCACCGATCCACCTCAGGCTAAGGATCGACTTCCACCTGCTCCGTCAAAAAAGCCCGATCCTCCAATTTTGACGCTTGATGACCTTTTCATGAAGACGAAGTGTACTCCAAGGATTTATTACCTACCTTTGTCCGAAGAGCAGGTGGCATCTAAGAAAGCATCACAAGTAGGAAGCAGCAGGGGTTAGATCAGATGATATGCTGCGGTTACTGGGTTGTTCATTTGGTAGGCTAGTAGTTATGCTTGCTAGGCTTCAGGGATACGACTAATGAATCTCAGACCAGTAGTTTCCGATCGGTTTGTTATACCGTTCATGGACTCTTTGTTATGCTGTTGGCACTGACGCACCGGTTCTTCTCGTAATTATCGTTGAACTTGTATTGGTTACCCGACAATGTGAGCCCGACGGTCTCGTCTCGTTCTTACTCGAAAAGGGGTAACGTTTACTCTGATTTGAAGGGATTCCTGATATATTGTATGGTCTGACTCTGTTCTCCTTCGGACGTCAAGATCTTAGGCTGAATGCACTTTCATGTATGCTAAAGAGTCGTGATACTCTTCTGGATATTCTTGAGGATTTTCATACAATCATTTTGTAAAATTTAGGACTTGAATGCCAGCAAAACGTAAGGTTTCTTTTTCGTTATTTTTTTAATTAGATAATATTTAAATATCCATAATCGCAAATTATTAAATTCGATTATGAGGAATGCTCTTCAAAATACCATTTAACTAATCATGTATGCGTTTAAATGTCCAAATTGATTTTTTAATGTTGTCATGCTATTTTACCCGGTGAGTGGGGTTTTGCCATTTCAATGGAATTACTCGATTTCGCCACTTTACCTGTTCAATGTATTCGTGTACGGGGTAAGATATTTTTTACATTTCAGCACCATTCTGAAATTTGAAGTCCCGTACAATCGCAGGGTAAAGTGTTAGTTTTAAGATACAATTCAGAAAAACTCTAAGTGGGCCGGCCTTTCGGATCTACCCATTGAATGCCAGCAGGCTCTTTTGCCTCTTCCCCGTCGCTGCCGGAATCGAGGAATGAGCGAAGCTCTAGTTCGGGATCCGCTTGAGATCCACGACACAAGTTTTCGGATGCTAGTATATTTCGAGATCATGGGGCGGATTCTGTTTTTCTCGTAATCTGTTTATTTTTGTCCATCTTGATGGATTTTCTTTGCAATTCATTCATTGCGTATTCTTTTGTCAGAAGAAGTCGTTATTGGGATGAATTGCAGGGCCGGTTGGATTCTGTTTCGTCCGCCTTTAGTCTATCGAGTGTAGCCGTTTTGTGCTAATGCATCATTTTCTCAATGGAATTGTGCTGTGAGAAATGGAGATAAAATGTAGATCTCGATTACTTCTTTGTTCTGATTGTTGCAGCTAGTGCTCTGCTGCTTTGGTTTGAAAGTTTTTGGCTCGACCTTTTTTTGCCTTATTAATTTGTGATTTATTTGGTCTAGGAAGTGTACGCGTGTTTAACGTGAATTTTGTCATAATATTGTTGTACCATGGGAATAAATTTTCAATTTGATTGTATCGATCATTTTGCATCTGTTATGTATGCTAAAATTAATAGGATATCATTTCCATGTCAATAAAAAAGGATATCATTTCCATGCCAAACCCCTAAATTAGGTCTTCAAAAGAATCGTAGCATACGAGCGCTACCAGTCAAGAGTGGCTTTTTAATAAATTAATAAATTTTGGAGTTATATTTCCCAGTGCATTTCAGACAAAGTGCACTTTGTCTTATAAAATACATGAAGCTCTTCTGCTTGCGTTTGTTGTTTTGGAGCGAAGCATGACCTATGTTTTTGTATCCTGTCAATGCTAGGTTTGCTGATGATGTGTGCTGAAAGTGTTGATGTTCTGGTTTGATACTGTCCTTAGAGTGATTGATTTTCTTGTCTGAGATTATTAAAAAATTTGAAATTCCAGAGCTTTCCCGACTGAGGCAAGAGGGCTTTGGATCATGGTATTCCTCAAAATGAATCCTGTAAGGGATCAAAGAAGGCATCCACCCGCAATGATGAGAATCCAAGCTTGTTTCCCGGACTCCCAGATGAACAACACTACCAAGTACTTGCAAGATGTGCACACATGTACTAGAATGTAGAATTGGTATCCAGATGTCAGAAAGTTGCAATTACAACCAATGAGGTATTTCAAATAAGAACAGAACTCGGGACCCCTGAAAAATAGCTTTACATACTAGAAAAGATTGAGGACGTGAGACTTCAGTGGCTTGCGTTGGACCCAAGTCAGGAAGTTAGCAAAAAAGATGTGGTTTGTTTGACAGCATCTTCAAGCTTTCATGTTAATTTGTGTGCACTGATATCTTTTGTCATCTTCTTTGGGTTTGTGATTCGTCATTAAGAAAAGGTATGATATTAAGTGGTAAAATTTATTTACCATCCTTTATAATCTTTATTTATAAAGTATAAAGTTCTTTTCACATATAAGGTATATATCTCAAATTCTCAATGCTGCACTCATGGATGATATACTTTATGAACCAAGGTTGTTACTTTTTGAATTCAAATTCACTTGTGACCATTGAGCTTGTGAGAAAACTATCAGTTACTACATAGCATACCTTTTTCTCGTATATTGATTTGTCTCTGCAGTTGCAAAGTTTAGAAATTATGACTTGTCACTTCACACTTGAGAACTTATGATGAAAAAGATTACTGTTGATGCAGAGCCTGGTCCAGAGAAGTTTATGGTTCTTTTGCATTAAAGAAGTAATCAGAATTGTTTTACAGGTTCTCACTCGGAAGACCTTATTCGTTGGAAAAGAGAGGTCGACGATATGAAACTTTCTTTTGCATTAAAGAAGTAATTAGAATTGTGTTTTAGAGGTTCCCACTTGGAAGACCTTGTTCGATGGAAAAGAGAGGTGGACAATATGAAATTTGTCTCTCTTAGGTATTTATGTCTAACAAAAGTGCAAACTACTTCTGAAAGATTCTCAATTTATATTCTGAAATCATTAAGGTTGCATAAGGTGGATTTCTATGATTCGTGGCTGAATCAAGTGGAGAAGGCCACAAGAAGAGAGAGAAACCTCAGAAGAAGAAGTTCAGCTGCAACCATTTTTGGAGACTTGGGTGTAGGTTTGGTATATCAGACCTAAAGTTTGGTGCGACTGAATGGTGTACCAAGGTGTGGTACTGTGCGTCTAGGAGTCCATGGTATACTGGGGCATATGGGTGGGTAGTTCAGCATGTCAAGGTGCAATGATGTGATCGAAGTCCAGGTCCAATGCGACTGATTGATGTATCAAAGATGTAGCAATAGGCTTGGAGAGCCAAAGGCAAATCCAATGTAACCAAAGTTCATATCTAATGCAATCGGGCAGTGCCACTACTCGATATAACTAGAGTTTGGTAGTTCTTCCAAGGAGAAACCTGGTTTTGATCGGGGTAGCAATGGTACTTCAGTGTATTATGATAGTGTAGTTGGTTGGTTCAATTGATCAATGTACCAAGGTTCGACAAGGTAGTAACAATGAAGTGATGCAATTGGAGGATGGCTTGGTTCAATCGGTCAATGCAGCTAGGCAGCATACCAGGTTGGCAAGTGGCAAAGAGGGATGTTCAAAGGCAAGTTTGATTTAACCGATCAAAGTGATAGAGGTAGTGTACGAGCTTGGGCCTTTATGTAGCAGTGGTATGGTGCAACCGAAGGCATGTTTGACACAACTGGATGGTGTGATCAGTCGATGTGCTGGAAGAACTAGCATTCATGGGTGACATGGCAGACCGTTTGAGAACCACATGGCAAGTTCTCCAAAGATTATTTGACCAAGTATGTGAGTTGACTAAAATTTTAAGAACAGAGGTGATTACAGAAAGAAGGACAAGCCAGTGACCAATTCGTTTAGGAAAACTCTGTTCGTGTGGATTTTGGTTGTGTTTCGTTTAAGGAAGCACGATTTGTGCAAGATCATGCAATTTTAATAGAAGATCGAGTTGTACAAGGTATTCAAGAAGTTGGGTTCTTGAAGATTTTGAAGATTGGTCATACAAAGTTCTTGCAAGGAATTCAAGTTTGGGTTCTGTTGATTCGTTGAAAAGCTTTGTTTTGTGGGTTGAATGTGCAGGTTGGCATTCACGAGTTCACGGGAGATGGGTTGTGGGCATGGATTTTTTTTGTGGGAAAGAATAGTCAACCGTAGGAGCTTTTTCCCTGCAAGCACAAATAGGGACTTTCACAGTGTAAAAGTGTGAACAGGTCTTGGATTTTACGTGTGTAACATGTGTTTTTCTTTATTTTGAAAATAATAATGAATGAGGACTGTTAATGGAGAAACTCATGCATATTAATATGTGACAAAGGTCATTTGTGAGTCTTTAGAGAAGTGAGAGTCAGAGAGATGAGGGATGTATTTTTCCCCTTTTAGTCCTAAAGGGTCGAAAGCTCTAGGTTGGGAAGTAAGTACTTCATAGTTTGAGGTTGTATTTGTAGTTCAAGTGCAATAAAATTTTCTTTCTTGTATTTTCTCTCTTTCCTTCGCCTATGAATTTCTCTTCAGTTTCACAATGAAAGTTCCATGAGTGCTTGTGTGTATGAGTATTCCCACATTTTCCACCTTTCATTCCCTAGCTCCTTTACCTTGCGAGTTTTTAAACTCAGTAAGTATTGTGAGCTATGGATCATATTAGTGTATTACTATGAATCAAATATTCATCTGTAGGTAGATGTGGCCTGTACATAAGATTACCACTTTTCTAGCATAGGTTGACATTTCTTGTTCTAGCTTTTATTGTTGATCACTTGATCCTTGATTCTAGTCTTGGTATTTTTATCTTCAGACATTAGTATGAAACTGTGGTTTCTTCATGCCTGCTTCCATGATTATCACAACTTTCAGCAATTATGAAATTATTCTAAATTGATATGATTTGTCTCAATTAGTTCTATTTTATTTTAAACTTCGTATTTTGTTTTTCCTCTGGAATGTCCACAGTATTTAATGAGTAGTGAGCCAGAGATGTTTCCAATATTGCTGCTTTTCCAATTTGGTTTCTTTTAAAGATGTTGCTGATAATGATAATTTTCTAATAAACGATATTGTCTTCTTGTATCATTTATCCAAGTAAAGGTAGTGGCATATTTAAAGAATACATTTCGTCTGTATTGTGTTCATTTTTTATATTGGCAGACTTTTTCTGGTTTGTTTACTGTAAAGTGAAGAATATAAGAGAACAGGCGACCTAAATTTGGATAGCTAGATGCAAGATTTAAAATAACATCATTATTCCAGGCGTTTGAGCTTCAGAAGAAGGCATAAGCATATTGGAGATTACAAAGGTAACTCAATTTTTTAGTAATCTGGAATAGCCCCTGAAGTGATTTTTAGTAATGATATAGAATCCCCCCTCCCCACTGTGAGAACAATACAAATATCATTGCAAGTTTTATGAGATCGTGGAGTTTTTATAGTTTGTTATTATTTTTGAATATTTCTCCCTAGATGCTAAAAACTCGTGTTCCTATAATTGTGATTTGCCAGCTTTTATTTCCTGTGGATACATTTCATTATTTCTCCTGTGTGCCTGTATTGTGCATTTTTTGGGTGTTGCTTCTTTTGAACTTATGCTATTTTAGTTCACCTTTTAAGTGCTTATCCATTTAGCACTAGGAAGTTTGTATAGCAAATATATAAGGATATTTGAGTTGATGCATGGACAACAAGGATAAATGTTGTTAATATGCTGCTGACTCAATTTCATTATCTAATCTAGGGGTGTAAATTGGGTTGGGTCCAACCCTGGTTTAGCTCAACACGTTCAAATCATGTTATTGACCAATTTGACATGATTTTTCAAGCCATGTCAGAATATTGGTATGCTGTCTAGTGCAATCAGGCTATTGCTAGAATAGCTTGGTATGGGCACACGGGTTGACACAATATGGTTGAATTTTTTTAATGAAATTGTTATAGTATTCTATCAAAATCATTTTACAAAGTTTTAGTATACTGATTTGTAAAGTTTGTATATCGATTCTGCTATTCGGTATAGCAAATATGATATCAATATATTGATTTGATTATTAAGTCTTACATTTTCAAAATTCAGTATACCGATGTATAATTCAATATATTAAAATTAGGACAGGAAAATTTAGTCTGGAAATGATATATCAATTTCCTAAGTTTCACATATCAATTCTATAATTTAATATACTGAAAGTACAACCTAACGTGACTTAACATGGTCAAACCTTAACATGGTCATTCATCCAACACAAATAGTGCCTAGACTAGATGCTGATTGGGTCATACTGAGTTGACATAGACCATTGACAATTCTAATTTAAGGGGAGTTTGTGTCTTTGAAACGTATGAAAAATGATAGAAAATTGTGATAAATTTAGCTTACTATTTTTCATCATTTTCTATCATTTTTTATACTTTCCAAAAGCATAAACCCCCTTTTAATCTCACAAACCATCTTAAAATAATAAGATATACAACATTCAATTTTGTGGATATGCAACATTCAATTTGAATAATCATCTTCAAGTTCAAATGATTTATTAAAAATTGAAAAAATAAAACAAGAAAAGTAGTAAGCTTTATTGATTTCACAAGCCAGCAATGACTTTTTTTTTTTTTTGAATAAACCCTATCCTAAATTTTATTGACCAGGCGGATAGGTGCCTGCAACCAAAACCTAAAAGTACAAAGCAGGGTGGGGGGGACTAGGTCAAAACCCCACCAGGAAATATTTTTTATGCAATGACTTGTTTACTGGCTGTCGTTTACTTTAAAATTGCTAAATTATCTGAAACTGGTATTGGAGAAGGAATCACGTCCCTTCCTTTTCTTAATCATATGTCAATCATTGTCAAGAATATAAACCATTATATATGATTTGGAAAGTGATTCTGGGCTATTGTTAAGGCACTTTATTGCTCAATGATGATAAAATGTATCAATATTTTACTAATTGGGTTTTGTTCTTCCCTTTTTGGACCATAATTATCACTAAAGTGAACATGATTTTTTCGTAAAATTTATTTCCTTATTTCAGTTTTTTCTCAAAGAAGCTTCGGTTGCTTTTCACGTCTGAAGTTGGAATGTGGTTTTGGTAAGATTTATAAATTTATTTTGATCAGTGCTTGCAGTTCAAGGGCCTTTCTCTGGAGAAGTATGGCCGATTGACTGTGTTAGAGAGAGAAAATAGAGCAAAATGTATCAAAAGGATGGATAATGCAGTTGAATTTTTTATTATACTAAAATTTAAAAAGAAGTGTTGGATTCAAGTCTAAGTAAAAAAAATATTGTCAACATCAAAAAAAGAGCCAATGCCACTAATTGTTGAGTGATGCTCATTATTAGCATTTTATGGTTCTAAAAGCATATAACATTTTTCCCCTTTGGGTGGTGCAGTCCAGAGCAATGTTAATGGAATCATACTACGGTGGTGAGCTGTCAGTGGAATCATTCTCTAGTGTTGTTTGCCTGTCAAAGTATTTACCCCTTCTTCTTGGGCCATGATTGAAGAAACGGAAAGGAAAGGTTTGTCTTCTAGAACACTAACAGATATTAGCAGGCCATTTAAATGTTTATTACATAACTTGTTTTATATATAGCCAGCAATCTATGGTTAAAGAAACCCTCATCTCAAGTCTAAAATTGAGAGTGAACTTTTAAGAAACGTTCAATGTTTTAGAGTGCAAACTGGTTGGATTGGAATGTATTAGAGGTCAATTTATTATCTGATCTGTTCAAGTTAACGAATAAAAGATCGAGTTATAACTTTTTCTTAGCATTTCACTTTAACTAATTTTGATTTAAAATAAAGGGTTAGTTCAGGTTGGTGGGATGTGAACTTGTTAAGTTAAATTTAATCATTTTCTTGGATTATTTAATAATTTTTATATTTTAAATTAAACTAAGAAAATTGACATAAACATTATTTAATTTATATATTTACTAAAAATAGTATTGTATATATAAATATTTAAAAATGGAGCATTTCTAGTTATACATAGTAGATTTAATCATCAAATATATGACACTTAACCCATTTAAAATATTGGACGACATTTATAATGTTATGTTCAATGTTGACATTTTTTGTAAATATTTAAATTTTTAAATCTTAGTAAGGTAGAGCGTCATAAATTTAGGAAAATCATTCTATTTATATCAATGAAAAATTTAGAAATTTTTTCAAATTTTTTGTCTTACTACACAAATGTTGAAAAATTTGATAAAAATTTAATTTTTTTTGTTTTCCATGCACATAAATCCCCCCTTAATATCACAATATATCAGGATCGAGGTGTTTGTGCTTTACTCTTCGATTGAAAAAGATTTGTTCATGTCTCTTTGCGAGGGAGATGTTTGAAAAAAAATTTTACAGTGACAGTGATTTTTGTGTTCATTAAAATTTGAATTTTAAAAATTACAAGTACCATCGTTTTGAATCAACTAAATTATTACATTTGACTGATAAATACCTGGCAAGTTGGCCTCAGCGTTTTAAAAGTGGAATTTTTTATGCACATGTTTAAACGAACTTAGGCCTAAATGATTTAAATGGTTCTGGATTTCTGTGCGGTCCTGATTTTAAAAAGTCATCCCAAATGTTATTTGCATGATAGATTTTGAGAAAAATCAAGAATATTTCGAACAATGATTTATAGTTTATTTTTTATAATTTTGAAATCTAGAAAAGTTCAATTGTATACAATTTTCAAAATTTTGTTGAATCCTCTCTTTCAACGTTAAATTTTTTATTATTTTCTTGCCAAAGACACAAATCTCTTAAACAAATTTTGATAGTAATTTAAAAAGTCACGATTTTCATTAAATTGAAATCTACACAGAATTGTGATTTTGTCAAAATCTATGTTGTTGCTTGTTTCATTCATATTTATGAAGGTTGGACTTATTTATTATAAGATTTACAGATAAATTATTAACGATATGAAAATGCTAGTTTTAAATAAATAAATAAAATTATTAACGATTATCGTAAATCTGAGATTTTTTTGTTTTTTAATCATCATGATTTATTTCATTAGTTTTTTACTTTCTAAAATGGATTCCAAATGCCAGCAGGTGAGACAGACAAGAAGCCTCTGCTCGTAAAAAGCAGGCAATTGAGGTGGATGGAGAATCTACCCTTCCATTGTGATGGACTTCGCCATCCCGAATATTTCAAAACACAATAATTCTTCATTGAAAATTCTTTAAAAATCATTATCGAAGTGGTAGCCTGGTGATTATAAGTTTTTTTAAAAAAACCTTAAAGTTTCAAATTAAAATCTTCATTGAAATTTAAAACCTCGTTTGGAGAGACTTTCGGAGTTTAGATAAAGTTAAAGTTAGAATTAGTAAAATAAATAAAATTTAAATTATATAGTAATTAAAATGGTAAAAATTTATATATTAAAATTTATGTAATAATAATGATATGTGAAGTTAAAATTAAAATTGAATCAAACAAAATCTAAGGTTTCATTTGAGATCAATTTTAATTAACTTTTAAAATTATTTTTAATATCATTATTATAGTATAAATTTTAACATATAAATTTTTATTATCTTATTTATTATATAAATTTAACTTTATTTACAAAATTAATTTTAATTTTAATTTCATTCAACTCTCAAAATTAAAAAAAGAAGAAGTTATCCTAAACAAAACCAATCTCTTGTAAATTCACTTTCTTACCAAAAAATCCCTTAAAAAAATTCAGTGCCGGTGTGGCGTCCCATCAAAACCACACCACCATTGTGGTGGGTGGGAGGTGCACATCATCTCACCACTCCGTGAGCTTCTCCTGTCCTCTCCCCCCAGCCATCCGGCACCGCTTCTCCCTCTCTCTCTCTCTCTCTCTCTCTCTACTCTCTTTTCCCTGCCTACTCTTACCATTTTCTTAAATAGGTATACCTTGTAAGCGTACCCAATGAATTTATCCACTCTCTGATACAACAGTAAGTCTCACTTCACATCTAAACTGAGGTTTACTCTTATTTAAAAGGCAATTAATAGGTCTCTCAGGAGTCCATGATTTCTTTTTTTCTAGAGCGAAGATATGCGAAGTATTCGTTCCGTGTTAGGAGAGGGAAAATGGTTGCTCAGGACCACTGCAGCTGCCATTGACGAGGATTGAAATATTGAAAATCAACTTAAAACTAAAATTAATCGGTTGATTATGGATGAAGATATCTTTCATAAAATAAAATTCAAGTTGTATTCTTTCTTCTTCTTCTTTTAAAGTAAAGTTATTCCGACACAGAATAGGAAAATTCTTTGGACATATCAATTATTTAACCTCCATTTTCAAGGGTACTAGTTTCAGGTTTTATATTCCAATTTCTTAATAAAAATATTGAAACAGCACCAGCGGCAACGAAATTAATCTACGCGAACTATTTGATAAGAATACTTGATAGTTGTGGTCACGCATTGCTCGCATCAGAGGATCCGACGATCTCCCACAGAAGGATGCACAATAATTAAGGATGGCGGCAAGATATTGCAGAAATTACCTAAAATACTACTGGTTAGAATTAATGAAGTCGTAGTAGCCATCAATCCAAGTCTGTACAAACTGTATCATAAGCTGGCTCTTCTTCTTTTTTTCACAGTAGCTGTATTTTTGCATTGATCCGTAATAAAATTCATCTATTCAAATAAAATAGATAGATCAACTGTGTTATTTTTGGCATTAAAAGTTGTTGGTAGAATTTCTTATCTTGAAGTAGAAGATAAGACGCTCGATTAGGACACCTTGATGGCTGATGAGCGAAGACTGTCCGGACCTTAAATCAAGGTGATTTATCAGGTTTTGATGATAGTAAATGGAGTTACGAAGCCAGGAGAAAATGGGTTATAGGAATCGAGGAAGTGAAGTGATTTTCTTTTTTTGTTGTAAATTTGGTAATGTTAGTGTTTGAATTTTAATTTAAGATTTCTTATTTCATCAAAACGATACAAGTTAAATTATATTGTTTATTATTGGGTTTTTTTGTCAACCAATTTGTGTACAAACAAGAATTCAAGAAAATTGATTTTAATTTACTTCTGCATACCAAGAAAATTAGCAGATAAAAAGGAGGTGGTCCTTCCCGGAAGCCCCCGACCACCATTGCTTTCACCTACGCCTGCTCGTCCACCCTTTCCTCGCCTCCACCACCCGGGTTTCCCTTGATTCGAAGTTGGGTTGTCTTTTTTGGGTGCTAATAACATCATTTGCTCTTCAAAGTCCTCGCCTTTTTTGTAGATTGAATCATCTCAATTTCATGGTTTACTGGGGTGGAAGCATTGGTGTACGGATGATTCTCTAAGTTGGGTTCTTGTCCCTTTGGTGCCTGGAATCCTTGCTGAAAGAGAAGCTGGTCCTTGAGCAGTATGTCTTCCAGGACCACGAAGTTGCGTTATCTGTAGAAGTTCAAATTGGGGAAAGGGCTGTTTGGAACGGTTTCGGTGTTCCTCGGTTTGTCAAAAGAATCATGATAACAGATCAGAGTCTTGCCAGGTTTCCTTGCAGGTTCTTGAATTTGTGAGGTTCGGCTGCTTGGTCTTGCTGATTGGGTCAATCCACGCAACCTGATTTGCTCAATTCCATCTGATGGATGCAGAGGACTCGATTCAAGTCAAATTCAGGCTCTCTAATGGCACCGATATTGGGCCAAACAAATACGATCCTTCTACTAGTGTTGCATCTCTGAAAGAAGTAGTGGTTTCTAAATGGCCCCAAGGTGATATACTGATATACCAAGTTCCTCTGCACGATTCTTGTTTTTGTTATGGCTAACTAGTTTTTAGATCTTTTTTCTAAGATTTTACATGTTCAGATTATTTTCTCTTTGTTTCTTCATTATAGCGCTTCTATTGGCGGTCATATTTGGGTACTTTGATGTATCTGTGGTTTAAAATGCCAAAAAGTAGTAGAACACTGCTGTGCACCCTAGCAAGTTCTCATGGGCTGAGTGAATTAGCAGGCTTAACCCAAGAGCTCAATATTCTCAAGAATTTTGGCATGATATGCTTCAAGAAACGTGGCATTTTCTTTCATAATTTTCCTATTCCATTAAGAAGGTGCTAATATTCTGATGTACTTGGATGCTCAACTATCGCAGACTCTATTTTCTACCTTTTCTCTTTACCTATCTTTTTGGAAGTCAAATTTGCATTGTTGGTTCTTCAGAGATTATTGCATTCTGAATTTTCAATTTCATGTTGGTGTTTTGCTTGTTCTATCTCCCCATTTATTTTCATACCCCGGAAGGTAAGATTCCCATCCTACTAGCACTTGACTTATTGATGCCTATTCTAGCAGCCAGATATAATTTTACTTGCCTATAAAATTATCTAATCAGTGAACTATGTTACCTAGTCCTGGACTAAACAGTTATTTACTTGAATGAAAGGTTTACAACCATTGTCACATGTCTAATTTCGTTAAGTCCCTCAAATGGAAAACTATACCTAATGTTTGATGTTAATTTCTTGTTTTGCAAACTTGGAAACTCTTTCTGTTATTTCATTTCAATTTTGTGTTGTCGTTAGATGTTAGCCATGTTTTTAGGATTTCCCAGGCAGTGGAACTCATACAGGATGGTCTATCATTAACAATACAGACCTGCAGTTATCAAAAAAATGTTTGATGTTAATTACATTTATTGTTATTTTTTTGTGTGGATAGGGTTTTTTACCCACACATTATGAAGCAAATATTCATGGTATTTATTAGCTGAAAATGTTCTACTTCCTTTTGATTTCAAAGTTGTTGAGTAATGTTAAATGTGCTATTGTTCTTTCCTTGACAGGTATATGTATGTTTTTTTCCTTCAAAATTGAGGAAGTGATTGTGAATATGAATAATTTCGAAACTAAACCTGCATCTTACCTTTCCCAATGCCTGTTGCTACTCTAAATATTGAATATTGACATGATGCTTTTCCCAACAGACTTGATGAATGGTCCAAAGGCAATAACCGATGTGAAGCTTATAAATGGGGGAAAAATACTCGAGAACAACCGCACACTTGCAGAATCTAGAGTGCCAGTTTTGGATATCCCTGGTGGAATTATTACCATGCATGTAGTTGTCCAACAACCCATGCCAGGCAAAAGTAATGGTACTTTAAAAGACAAACGCTTAATCTTTATGCATCATGTCAGATCAGAGTGTCATTGCTCTGGATATTTCTAGACTGAGTATTTCTCTGAATCAATTAACAATCGAATTTTAAATATTTTATGCCTTTAAAATGACAGACATCATCTGTCATTGATTTTCACTAAATAATTGTCCTACAAAATTTTCTTGGAGAGCAATTATTCACATGTATCAAGTTGTTTTACCCTTTCTACATTATAGTTTATATACGGTGGACCAAGTTAAGTTTAGTAAGGTATAGTCATGCCAATTGCAAGCGTGCCATCTAACCATAACATTGTTAGCTGGAATGTGCAATGATTTTTTATGTATCACAGATATTCACCTTTTGTGCAATATCTTGGTAGATGACCATTTATGTTGTTAGCTGCAATATGGATGCAAAGAAAACTCCTGACATGCATATCTTATTTCAACCCATTGTTTTCAGTAATATTTCCTTTTGACTAAGCCCACATTTAGGTTCAAGAAAATGATGAAGGTAGTGGTATCCTACATTGGAAGTTGAAGCAAATTGGTTTTTTGATGTGCCATTTTACTATGTTTTAGTTAATCTTCAATTGATAGAGGAACGTTAATTTTCTTTCAGAGAAACAAAACATGGAAAATCAGAAAAGCAGTAGATGTGCTTGCTGCATTCTGTGAGGGATTTTCAGGTGCCTAGTGCCACCTTCCAACTTCAAGACAAATGGGCGCTGTTATTTCCTTTCCTTCCACCACTGTAAACTCAACGAAGCTCGGAGAAGACCCATTGCAGGTTGCAACTATAATTTTGTCATGGCCTGTTGTCTCAGTGGTAAAGATCGATCTTTTTTGTTCTGCAGGTTTGGAACTATCTGATTATTTCAGTCCTGCCATGGAAATCTGAATTTAAGTGTACATTCCACTTATTTAATGTAGTTGCTTGTATGTGTTAAAATATGATACCGTCTAAACACAATCCACAATATTTTGATGCTTGTATGGATCGTTCCCACAACGGTAGTTTATGTGAACACTGAACACGTTCTGATATTTTTTATGTAACGCTTCTCAATAAGAAAAAAGACTGTGAGAGAGTCAACCTGAAATCTTTGCACATCCGTATCTTCGACAATGATATAAAGAACTGATATATACTTGTATTTTAACCATTTGTATGTATTTATTACCTCTATTCAAGGTCCTCTTCTTCTTCTTCTGACTGATAATATAGCTGCCTTTAGCCTTTTTACAAGATGTTTATATCCTTTGCTATTTTATTTTATTTTTATTTGTAACCGAGGAGAAATTTGTATCTTTTGAAAATGATGAAAAAAATAAAAAAAATAAAAATTTTGATTTATTATTTATCATCATTTTACATTATTTTCTGGACTTTCTAAAAACAATTCCTTATTGAGAAACTCTTTCCACCAAATTTGAAAACCAAGATCAGGTGGTAACCAAGAGCAAACCTTTCCATCCATCAGGTGAATTTCAGAGCTATGTTTTTAGACCAATTTTACGCTATCACAATTTCTTGAATAAAATCGTGCTCAAATATTGTCGATACGATGGATTTTGAATGACATTTTATAATTCATTTTTTTCAAAGTTGTACAGATAAGAACAAGTTAGATTTTAGTCAATTTTGTTGATTTTACGTAGTTTTCTTTTGACACAAAATCTGATGATAAATTCAAACAGAGTCTCGAAAGATTTCACATAGATTTTCTACGACAAATCCAAATCTTACGATTTTCATTACTTTCAAAACATAGAATTGTTTGCCAAACCATTTCACCTTTTCCTTGCCTTTGTCTATGACAAGTTGAGAAGTCCACTGCACGTACACAAGGGTGGAAGGCGATTGATCACAGATGAAGAGGGATCTGACAATGGGGTGATCAAGATTTTTAGGTATTCTCAAGGTGGTGGAAGGATCTTTTCATTTTAATTTTAATTTTATATAAATTTTTATATATTATCGTTACTGTATAAATTTTCGTATACAATTTTTTATCTTATAATTCGTTTAATAACAAAAATTAATTTTCAACTTTTTATAATATTTAAAATTAAAATACTTTATTACCAAACATACCTTAAAGTGTAAGGAATATTTTAAGATTATCACGAGTCATTATACAAAATCCATTTGGATTGTAAAAACTGCAGCCCACCCATCTGTTAAGTATGCTTCTATTAGTATTATCATATGATTTTAATATTATAAAAATAGAGTTATACTAAATAGAAAATATTATTTATTAGAATTAATACGAATCAATGAAATAATTAACGAAAAATATTATTTAAAATTAACATACTACTAATGCTAATATAACATTAAGGGGGGGTTTGTATCTCTTAATAATCAATGAAAAGGAAAATCTATAAAAAAAAATATTATTGAAATGTTAAAAATTCAGAAATGAAAAATTTTATAAAATTATTGGTAGAAAATTTATATTTCAATTTAAAAAAATTTAAATTTTTAATATTTTAACAATAAAAAATTAAAATTTTTTTCATTAATTTTTAAAAAACACAAATCCCCTAAATATAATATCAATTCAATTTATAGATTTGAATTTTATTACGAGACAAAACAACTAAAGCAAACTGCAGTTGTTAACAAATTTTTAGCTCGTCGTGTGGGAACCCTTTTTAACTTTTTACCTAATCCAACACTAAAAAAGTTACTAAAATAATATTCTAATGATTAAAATATCTTTTATAAAATTTAAAATTTTACTTAATAAAAATATCTCAGAATAACAATTTTTTTAAGAAATAAAATTTATCTTGTGTCGGTAGTTTAGATCTAACCAAATATGCTTTCGCAGGACCAGTCGATGAAGTATTCAAGCTTAGGTTAGACTTGGGCGCATCAATTTTTCTGGGAACGTTAACAATTCATCGTCATTACTTTTTTCACGAAAGATGAGATCTTTTTAGAATCCATCCATTTCTTCAATCGGGGGGGCACCACGAACGAACACTCCAGGAATGGTGATGCGAGAGCTGTTGGGATGTGGAAGAGGCAAAGGCTCCGATCTGTACGGGAGGCGGAGGCTGGGGGGTGCTTTTGATTGGTCGCAGTTTCTCTGGGTTCGTCGGAGCCGGAAAACAGGACGACATCGGCGGAACTCAGAACAAACTGACATGGAACCTTTACTTAGCAGAGCAAGGTACGTACAACCATGGCTTCTTCGCAACAACAACTACTATTGGTACTACCGCAACTACTACTACACAACATCAGAGCTTATCGTGTATCTGGACATGGGTTTCAACCGGAGAACCCAAAGAAGCGGGCTCCGGGAGAGGGAAGCCGCCGGGATAAACCTTGCTGCGAGGCATCCGCTCGGTCGACCCACTTCCTCTCGTCAACCCAAACTGCTCCTCTCTTTTCTTCATCTTCTCCTTGCAAGCCCTTTGGTTGACGTATACTTGAGCAAGGTTGAACCCTACGGATGCCATTAATTGGGCTTGTGGTGAAGCTGCTTGAGTCCTTGGGAGTGGAAAAGCAAGGAAATTTATAGGCAACAAAGCAGCGGCAACGGCCCGCCCATCCATTTCCTCCTCCTCGTCTTCTATCGTTAATAATATTA
>JAMKPZ010005623.1:0-18323 GCA_024699675.1 Amphibolis antarctica | reverse complement strand
AGGGAGTGAAACAAGTAAAATAAGAGCAACATCCTCATCTTCAACTGTCACGCCTATATTTCTCAACTCCATGAGAATTGTGTTCAGCTAATCTAAATGTTGCTTAAGGGGGGTTCCCTCCTTCATTTTCAATGAAAACAATCTCTGTTTAAGCAACAACTTGTTGGTCAATGACTTTGTCATGTACAAAGTCTCCAACTTATTCCACAAGCCCAAAGCTGTGGATTCATCAGCCACTTCAATAATAACTTCATCTGATAGACATAACAGTATGGTAGAATGAACTTTTTCTTCTTGTTGCTCATACTCTGTAGATTTTTCATCCATACTTAACCCCTTATTTAAAGGAGCCCAAATGCCCTATTGTTTAAGCAAAGCTTTCATTTTAATCTGTCACAGACTGAAGCTATTTTTCCCATTGAACTTATCAACTTTCATTACTGGCATTGACATTTTATATTTAAAAATATAAAATGCACCACAACACTCTGATCAAACAAATTTCAATTTCAAAAATTACTCAATACCTCCACTTCAATACTGACAGTCTCAACAAAGATATGTATCAATCACAATCACAAAAAATAGATTTCTGTCAAAAATCTCAAAGCACCAATTGCCAAATAAATCAAATCACTCGATTTGAACCCAAAAAAAAATGAGCCCAAATGACTCGAAAGAACTGACCTAGCCTGGACGCACATTGGTGCTGCTGGTCAGGGTGCAGGCTAGCCTGACCTAGCCTAGACGCGTGCTAGTCAGAACCCGAATGGGCGCGCGCAGGCCAGATCTGGGCGCGAAAGACTGCGTGCAGGCCAGATCTGGGCGCGGAAGACTGCGCGAGGGAGGATCAAGGTGTCATCGGCTGCGTGTGGGTGGAACAGGACGCCAACGACTGCACGCGCAGGTGGAACAGGACGCCGACGGCTACACGCAGGTGGATCAGGGCACCGACAGCTACGCATGGGTGGATCAGGGCGCCGATGGTTGCACGCGGGTGGATCAGGGCATGCCGACAACTGCGTGCAGGCCGGATCTGAGCGGCAACGACTGCACACAGGCGGATCTGTGCGCGAATGCTTGCACGTGGGCGGATCTGCACGCGGATGCTTCCACGCAGGCGAATCTAGGCACGTAGACGACTGCGCGTAGGTGGGTCCGAGTGGATGGCTTCGTGCAGGCGAGTCCTAGGATACTTCGGCTGATCCGTGGATTCAAAAAATGAACCCGAACTCAAGGCCACTACCTCCAACCTGGTTCTAATACCACTTGTTATGCGTGGTAACCAAAGAAGCACAGCGGAAATCAAACAGATGAGTAAGCGATGAGGGGGAGAAGAAGATCGCTAAACACACACAACACTGAACACACAGATTTACGTGGTTCACCCCAACACAGGGCTAGTCCACGGATGGAGAGGAAGGGAGTTTCTTTCGTGGAGGCTAGGGTTACAAATCTCTCAACTCATCTTCTTTGAAAAACCCTAACCAAGCTTATATAGTGCTTGAGTATTCCAAGAGGGTACAAAGACCAAAATGCCCTTTATACTAATTACATTATTAGTATCATTCAAAATATAATACAACAGTTTGGATGAATACGACTTGCCCTTGTAATATTTGGAAGTGTATTTTTTAAAACTAATGGAGTATTCTAAGCTTTTAAGACTATTGACGAGTCTTCTAATTTGCTATGCTAGTCTTCTCTTGCTGTTCATAGTTTCCTCATATGCATGATTTTGTCATCATCTTATTTGGCCTGTTTTTTTGGAGCTTTGTTTTATTGTGCATTTACCTTTTTTAGTGAGATCTTGATTTAGTCCTCCTCATCTTGTAAGTTTTTTCCTAAGTTTTATGATTTACAGACACTTACCCAACTGATAAATAAGATTAAGGTAAAGATTTCTTAAAAAAAAGGGTCCAACTTCCAACTTCAATATGAATCTCATAGAGCTTAGCAAAAGTGAGGATGCTAGAAGAGACATGACAAGCTCGGCTCTGATAAAATGGAGAAGAAACTGAGCTTATGTTTACCTACAATTACCAGTATATTACTTACAGAAACACGTACATGTACATCTCGGAGTACATACAAGCACAGAGAATTTCTTCTATATATATATACAACAAACAAGGGTAAGATCAGAAGATACAGAAGCTAAAATACCGATGAATCACTGGGACATGGGAAGCACCAGAATTGTAGTGTTTCTATGGTGCACCATGAAATGAAATGTTTGCGTTTGATGGTTAAGTTTTACGTAATTGGAATAAGCCAGCCAAGCGTCCAACCCAAGAGCACTCCTGCACTGGCCAAGCTCATGCCGACAGCAAATGCAATCATATACCTGCAAAAACTGCACTTCTTCCGCTTCTTGCCTTTCTTATTTCCATCCTTATCTTGCTTGCTACTTTCTGCCTGGTCTGCTTTATCGGGCATCCACGGTATAGCTGGAAGGAGTGTCGACAACTGGTGTTCCTTGATTTTGAGCTGAAGGCACAAGCTCTCCAACTGCAGCAGGCGAACCCACTGTTTGTATGCAAAAAGATGTGATGCTTGTCTGAAGAAGAGTTTGACAATATGGTCCTTTTCATTGTAGGCCTTCTGGGCAGCAATCTCAGCCTTCCTTGCCCGTGTTTGTGAGTGGCAAAGTGCTTCCAACAGGTCTGCCTTGCTATGATCACCATCAGACGCATGAATTTTATCTTGGGAACTCTTGGCAATCACATCATATGAATGAGTGCTGCATTTAATTGTAGAGTCATAAGTTTTTTTTGAAGAAAATGTATGATGATTCTCATTAAGATAATAGTAGAGTTCCAGATCTATAGAGGCATAAACAGTCAAAAGAAAACTAGAAGATATGGCATACTGAGTAATTTACATGTATAGCATCAAAATGTAGGATGCCACCTAATACAAAAATTTTAAATTTATACCACTAAATTTTAAAATTATCAGCATATAAGCAGCAATAATATGTCAACATTTAACAGAAACCCTAGTTAAACCCAACTACAAGCTAACTCTAGGGAAAAGTCTAACCTACCCCTCTTTAGCCCTACTTCCCAACGCCCACTAAGTCCTTAAAGTCTCTTTCTACTCACTCAACAAAGACTCTCTTAAGACCTCTTCTCCTCATCTAATGCACATACACCACCTAACAAACCTTTTCCTCCCTTGAATAGCACAACTTTGTCACCTCTTCAGAAGAAGAAAGGTTGGGAACTTGGACTCTCCTACCCTTTATATCATCATCACTAGGATAAACCTCACCCTCCTCATGGTGCCCTCAAGACAATACAATAGCAACTTAATCCACTAACTAATGTAGTTGCCATCAAGCTCATCACAATCGCTGTTGACATGTCAATATCAAAAGTGGCATCCCAATACATAACCAACCTTCACACACATTAACATCTAAAACATTCACACTATCTTGGCAATGGGGGCCCTACCAGGTGACAAACTTCTTTGAAAGGGTGACGTAGGGGAGGATACAAGGTATACAAAGGCATTGCTGGTCTTAGCCTTACAATCAACACCATGGTTGTGAAACAAGGAGGGAGGTTTGCTTGACATCGGGTGGGATGTAGAATAACCATGAACTTTTTTCTAAAGCCCTTGGTTGGAGATGAAACTAGGTTGTCATAAAATCTACTTGAGTAAGAGGACTAATACAAGAATTGTTGTCATTGTGAGAGGTGGGCCGACACGACATGGTATGAAAATAATTTTGTAATTTTTTAAAATTTTGTATTTATTTTATTATTTTTTTAAATTGTATACATTATATATAACTTAGTGATTAGAGTTTGTTAATAAGTAATGCATAGTTGCGGGTTCGAATCCCAATTTTAACCATCTTTTAGTATATTTTTAAATTATATTAATGTTATATTAATTTTTAATAAAATAAAAAAATAATTAAAAATTAAACCATGTTAGAACCTAACCTAGCATAACCTAACATGAGTCCAAATGGGCCATGCTTGGGTTGTCAACCGAAAGGCCAAGCAGGACCCGAATTAATGTCAAGCTTACAAAAAATTTAGATTGTGTTGGGTGACATCTCTAGTGAAGGGCAACATCCCTTGAGTTATCAAAGAAATTGAAGAAGATTGAATAAAATATGGGGAAATAAATCATGGAAATTAAAGTGCAAAATAGTTGATAGTGATTTGATTTTATTTTATTTTTGTTGGAGAGAACAAGTGAAAATGAAGAAACTAAAGTTAAAAACAGTATGTATTTAGCAAATTTTTAACTAGAGTACCTAACCCAATGTCATCTGTGATAATAAATTTAAGTATCATACAGAAAGATGCAACTAATGTACTGAGTTTTCTAATCCTAAAGACATGAGTACCATGTTTTGCAGCTCATATAATTTATGAAAGTTGGCTCAATATGCTATGATGTTAATTATTAAAACAATAGCTAAAGTCTAGAAGAGAAATTGTAAAACCAGCTATAGTTGCCTCTAAGGAAGGATTCTAAGACATATCACAATGATCTGAACTTTTGTTGGTTTATTCCAATCTTAGTTTAAACCAGAAGGCACTGGGTGGTCATTCATTCATTTCATTTTGTTACAAGTACAAATAAATACAAGTCAAAATAAAATTTCTCACAGAACAAATGCAACAGATTAATGCTTCTAAAAATATAACAGCCATTGTGCTATGAAAAATCTACAAAGATAATACTCATTTAACCAACTCTAATGCTGAAATCAAGCATTTATCTTTACCAACCATGAATTAGACATTTAATTATATTTCAGGGAATAGGTTCAGAATAAGTAATCTCATAAACCTGAAAAATGAAATCAAGGTTACTAAGAATGATCCCATGCTTTGCATAGCTACTTTTTAATATATTATATTTAAAATACCCATTAAAAATTATAAAAATTACTATTAAAGTGCTGAATATGGTGAACTGATGGCAATGTGGTGAAGTTGCTGATATAGTGGTAGACATAGTGGTGGTAGTGTTATGGATGAAGGTTGGAAGGAAAAAAAATGGAGAGAGAGAGGGTTAAAAGAGCAATTTGGGAGAGAAAGAGAGAGAGAGAAAAGAAAAAGGAGAGATGGAGATAATGGGTTTAGTTTTTCTTGATTTTATAAATATTTGATATTTTTGTGTTTCGGTAAAATTACAATAAACAGTATAATGTTTTCTGAAATAACATAAAAACGTGATAAGGAAGCCTCATTTCTTTTATTATATTTGCCAGCTGTGAATTATAGACTGAGATATATTTTATAGAATACTTTTGATGGCTATTCATTGGATGATTTAGTGGCAGAGGAATACGATCTTGTTTGGTGTACGAAGCTTAAAAAATTGTGCATTCCCTCTCCATTTTGATTAAGATGGACATGCAAAAAGAAGAGAGATAAACAAATGTTCCATTATCAATTCATGTTCTCAAAAGCTTGGTAAAGTAGTGCCATAGAAGAATAAGTTGGGTAGTACCTGTGTGTCTTTTCTGAATCATAGAAAGAATAGCTAACTTCATCATATGACATACACTTTCCTCCAATCATATCTGAAGTAGAACTACGAGCATGTCCAACTCTCTTATGCATTCCAGCATGTAGGTTATTGTCAAAAGATGAAGATAATTTCTCATCATCATAAAATTTTCCAAGGGAGCCAAATGGGTCCTTGTTGCTAACATGCATTTTCTGAGCTGGGGGTAGATCACAATTTTCAATGTGTTCTGATGATTTCTGTGCAACTAATAATGCCAATTCATCTTTATCATTGACTCGCCACCACGGTTCAGTTTTGTCTGTTTTCCAGTTAGGCTCCATTTCACAACTGGCTTTATGTGGCACTGTTGAAAGTAACCGGTCAACAGACTTCCAATCCATCAATTCATCCCCATCATACCAGTGATCACTTAGATCTGCTTTATGATTTAGATGATGTTCAACATTACTTTTTACTGCTTTCAGTTCTTCAACTTTTGTTTCATGATCATGCTTCATAAATGTAGTTGATACGATGCTTGGTGGCTCTGTAAAGGAACCAGCATTCTCATCGGTGTCCATTACAGCATGTACACAAGGTTGTAATTCATCAGAAGATTTGGAAGGTGTACTAATATTTTCCGTTGTTCTGTTACCTGGCTCCTCATCCTCTTTTTTGTTTAACTTTTCATTTATAAGGTCTTTTTGATGAGCAAAGTTAGGCTGGAGCTGGAGCCACCATTTTGTGTCAGGTGACATGTTGGGGTTCATTGGACTCCAATTAACAGGCATATAATTTAGGTCAGGTTTGCAAACCACATTTTCACTTTCTCCAATTTCTGAGTCATATTGCAGCTTAGATGATGATGATGGGCAGCAGGTAAGCTTTGGAGCTCGCTTTGCATCTTCTTGTACAATGTAGCGGTTTGCCACACGTTGCCATGCAGCTCTTGCTTCTGCTGCCGCCATCAAGTCACTCTTTCATATGAAGAATTTCAGTTTATATCTGCAGAAGTAGCTATCTTAAATATTTAATGCTAAAATATATATAGAAAACTTACTGGCATAATGATAGAAAAAGAGCTCATGAAATGAAAGAACTAGTAGAACTGTAGAGAACATTGTGAAAACAGTTACCAATATCAGCATTTGATTTACTATTTGGTTAGAAATTGTGAGAAAAGATTTAAATTTGTCATTTAATTGAAGAATTGACTAAAGATTGAAATACACAGAAAAAAAAGTTTATGTGACTGACCTTATATTGTAGAATTATAGCTTGAATTTTTATTGTTGTTGTTTAGCATCTGATTTACTCTAAAAGTTGCAGAAAAAGTGCCAAGTTACCAACCTATGATTCACAAAAAACTTACTTTACATAAAATTCAATCAGAAGACTGGAAAAACAGGAAAGGGAACTAAGCCCCTATTTGTGCACATGAAATTTCTAGGAAAGAAATTCATGTGAAAGCTTTCCTTTTGACCAAATTGATTCTCTTGTTTGTGCATCAAGGAAATCATGGGAAATTTCCTAGCCCTACAAAAATACTTATCATTTCCTGACCCTCTCTTTCCCAAATCCCCCTCATGAAATGCTATGAAATTGGAAACCCTCAACACACGTGAGTGACACTACCCTTCTTCACAAGAGATCAACCTCCACCACCAAGCGACACGAGTAGTGACAATGTGCAAGCAACATCATTGATAGTGTGCAAGCGACATCACTACCCTTCTCCTCTTTTGTGGCTGAGTTTTTGGGGCTTATAGACACTAACAAGCTAACCTCCACCAACGCAAAGAGATCTTCCACTTGTCCCTTCTACTTATCTCTCCTACACATGACGGACACTACTACAACTCCTCATTGGCCCTCTGTCTCTCGATTGTACACAAGCCTTTGTCATTCAATATGATTTTCTTGTATTTTTCTGGAACTTAGCCAATTGACCTTTCATTTTTTTGCATTGGTATGATTTTCTTGTATTTTTCTGTCATTTGGTAAAGACAGATCTCCATTGATTTTACCCAAAATCATTCATCGTTGAAGTTTTGTTTATTACCATCGTTTGCCATTTTCAAACCCATAAATCATATTGGGTTAACCCCTTGCATTGTTGAAGACTTTTTTATTTTCCTAATTGTGCATGTTAGCCCTTTACATCCGATATATTATGTTGAACATCATTATTTCAATATTTAAAAAGTTAATGTTAAACTTTCCTATCAATTCCAATGACACACAAATACCCAAAATTTGAGATTCCTCTCATTTTCCATACATGTACAAACAACTCTCATTTTTACAATTTCTTATCAAATTCTATCATTTCCATTTCCCATCTATTTTTGAATTCCTGTCATTTCATTTTCTGTCATTTCTAGGTGCTTAAATGGGCTCAAAATGTCAGTTTCCAATCAAACTTTGATTGAAGATAACTAGGATATTATGATATAAATATCAATGCAAGTATGACAGAAAAATATGGAAGTTCAGTAATTCACAGAAACAGAAAATGCTTTGAACTGTAATTTGAAACTCTAAAAGAAGCCAAGTATAATAAACATCTAGAAAAACCAAGATTCACTTTCTATATATGTACAATATTGGAAAACCCTATATATACACACTTAACATAAAGACATTGACTTAAAACACTTAATAAATATATAAATTTAAATTTTTTCATTACATTAAACCTTGTATAGCTTAAATTTTGTATTGATCTTTCAATTAAAATTCAATGCTTTGAATAATTTTTCATGCATAAAAATTTAACTTGGATAGAGTATTATAAGACTTATGTTCTGAATTTATACAATTTTTACTGATTTTTATTTAATTAAATCATAAAATGAGGGGCATGCAAAGTCTAACTACTTTTTTAGCAAAAATAGTTCATGTCAGTGTAAAAAGGAGATGTAAATTTTTGAAACGCTACCCAATATACTATTTATATAGTAAAGTGTCAACCAACAAGTTCAAAAGACTTGACATGGAACCATTGTTTGATGTGAAACATATATATTCTGAATTTTCTCGTTAGCATTGTTCTTTAAATAAAAAAATTTGTTGAAAAAGTTTTGTTGGCAAATGTAGTCATAGACACTAGGAACCCTTTTTAAGAGGCAACTCCACACCAGGCCATCTAAATGTTGTATTAAAATGAGGTTCCACCAACGTGCAAAATATGGGAGAAGAAAATTTCTAATGTTCGATTCTATTCTTCAAGACCACCAACAAAAAGTTCTATTACACATTTAGCAGTAGTTCTGGGCATTGGAACTTAAATTATAGCATCTATACAGGTGTTGCTATTGAATCCATTCTCTGACGAAAATATTACGGAAACAGCTACTAATCCTAATCTCTGCATTTCAGATACTTGCAATCCATAAAGCAGTAAAACAAGGGAAAAAAATAGGAAGAAAAAAGAAATCTATGGCATCCTATACAGAACAAAGGATTCCGGTATTATGTGAAACCCGTTGACGTTTCAAGCCCCATTTTTGCGGGGATCAGGTGAAATAACTTCATCATTCACAATTCCAGATAGCCTTCTTCTGAAAATCGATCAGATAGATAATTCACAAATGGCAAACAGAGAGATCTCGATCCAGGCCATCAATTGCCGACGCACCCTCAAACCCCCAACCTTCGCCCGAAATCCAAATCCCAGAGGCAGACCAAACGGAACCCAAATTGAAAAAAAAGAAAAAGGAAAAAGTATTTACACAAAAACCGATCAAACCCAGATCCAGCGAGGAAGAGGAGATCCGCATCACATACCTAAGCCGCAACTCCGCCGCCATCAAAAAAGGCCACAACCTTACGGATCCGGCCGTCGAAGCTTCCAATGCACAGCCAGGCCCTTACCGCGGCGAGACCACCTCCGAAACCAGCGACGAAGGCGAAGGAGGCAAGAAACTTTCACCACGTCAGGTGTTCCGCAGGCTCCTCCGAGACCACCTTCCTACCCCACCTCCGAAACTACGGATTTCCCAAACTGCCCTCCACTGATTGAACCAGAAAATATCTCTTAATTCAACGGTCGAGATCCACCCGTCGCTTTCATCTTCGAAATCGTCTGTTCTGATTATTTATTTACTTATTTATTCGAAACCGTAAGAATTAAAATATTAGAGTGGAGAGGAGCTTGTGGTGGTGGCGAAAGGAGGAACCGTAAAAAATAAAAAAAAATAAAAAAATAAAGAAGGTACTGCCGCTGCAATCTTTCATTCGATATTATTAAGTTGAAGGATTTAAACGCTGGAATAAAAATGATAAATTATATTTTTTCATAAACTTTGGGTCAACTTTCCGTGAAAGTCATTTTCAACACGTTTGTACGAAAAATTGATAGAAATGAATGGTAAACAATTTATTATAGATATTTTTATATACTTTAATTAAAATTAAATTAGATAAAATTAAATTTAATATAGACGTATTTATATACTTTATAAAATTGAACATAATTTAAAATTTTAATATTGGTGTACATGTAAGAATGAGGTAGAATTGAAATTATTTTTTATTTTAAAAATAATAAAGAATTAATGTATTTCAAAATTTAATTATTTATAGAATAAACATTTTGAGAAATACAAGGATCTACAAGATATCACACAAGAGTTACAGGATATTCACAAAAAGAGAGACAAAAAGATTTCACTTAATTCACAATAAAAAAGATTAAATTAAAATTGAATTCTAGACCTCTCTTTTATATAGATTACATTAAGAAAAATATGTACAAATATCTAAATTAAACGAAATTAAATTTTTTTTAATTTAATTTTTCTTAATTCTATCGATACAAACTTATCAAAGATTCATTAGATTTATTCAAATATTTCATTAGATTAAATTAAAAATAAACATCGAAATAAAATAAATAATAGGAAATTTAAACTCTTTTCAAGGAAGCCTGCCGCGTGCCCGGTTCGTTTATTTCGGGGATTGTTGAATAAAAATCAAAATTCTCATTTGATTACATGACATGTGGGTTAATTTTCTTGTTTTTTATCTTGGAAAAACACAAAGACAGCTTGTATGTGTAGTCTTCACCGTAATTTTTCTGAAAAAAGCTTACATGTATAATGAATAAACAGCCATATATATCCTGAGCATATTTTCTCAGTCAGAAAAAATTAAGGTGCTGGAATTTTGCCAATGAATAAACTAGAATATCTTAATTAGTTGACTAAAAGAAACGATATTTATGACATTTGAACTCTAATTAACGGAAAAATCAATATTATATATTAAAAAAATTCAGCCATATTAAAGGAAAAGGGGCTCCAATAGTCCTGGAAGAATGTTAATTAATAGCCTTAAATAAATATTAGCAGATGTTATGCCATGCAACAATGTGACCCTAAATAATAAATACATCAACTTGCAAGTTTATTTATTGAAGAAGCTAAGGTCTTTTATGATTTTCAACAGCTTATACTGGCGCCCGGTCATGGGAATGATTTGCCATTGATTTCAAACTTGATTTCCAAGGAAACTGGATATCCATATTTTTTCATGCAAACATTAAATATAACAATCCTGTTTACCTTTCTTATATATACATAAGCCGTGGGTTCGAAAGCCTACTCACGTAGATTATCACAACACCATTATTCCAAACTTTCTAAGAAGGTTGTGATTCGTCCTTGTGAAACAAGGGTTAAAAATAAATATAGGTATGTGTTATTTATTATCAATAAATAAATATATAGGATTTTTTATTTTCTTATACAGAAAAATATAGTGACGGAAATTAGATCTGTCATTATATATAGCTTAACATATAAAGATAGATATAACTATTCATGTGATAGTACATATGATACTTATGGTGATAGATTCAATTCATCATTATAAGGTATTTAGAGTGATGGATTCAATAATTTGTCACTATAATATATTGTGACATTATCAATAATGACAAATGTATTTGACCTATAGCAATGGTTTTGGGCAGGCCTTTAGTAATTGAGCCTATGGTTTGGTAAAAGGCCTACCTAGCTATAAACCAAAAAATTTACATCTCTTGTAAAGTGGAGGTAAAATCCAGTATTCAAGAAGACCCTAAAATTCTAGGTAAGCACTTCATGTACAAGTTAGGAAGGTGTTAGACACCCAACTTGCCTAGCAAAAGTTAGCATCTTATTGTTTAAATTAGTCCATTTAAATTATTTAATTTAAGCATCATCAATTGCATCATGGAAATGACATGTAAAATAAAAAAAAGGATTGAAAATGAAACAAGAAAATAAAAGATTGACATTGGGGAAAAGATTACAATTGAATGCAAGGGTTTACAACTAAAAACAAAGAGATCTTATAAGACAAGACTCAAGAAGAGGAGAAAATACATTCAATTACATGATTATAGTTCAACAACTAATGAAACAAAAATTACACAACAAGAATTGACAAAAGCCTTTGGATCTTGCATTTTCACTTTAATTTTAATTCATCCAGCCTTCATCTTGGGATTCTAATTTGATTTCAAGCAATCACGCTAGAAAATGTAAAGAACATGCCTTAAGGGCAATGGGAGATGATTCAAGAATTCAAGAATTCTCATGATTTTATTTGAAAGTTAATGAAGAACTGTTCGGTAATCAATTTGACTTGAATTATAAAGAAATTTTAGGAATAGCATATGTGATTATAGATTCTTGCCTTAATTACATGAAGAATAGTGAATTAATTCCATTCATACAATAAATTGAATAAGCATCAAAGAAATGCAAACAATCTGTCATTCACTTCATCCAAACATTCACGTATAAAGAAATTTTAGGGCATCGAAAATAATTTTCATAGGAGTTAGGGTTTGGATAGTGAAATTTAAGTGTTGTATCAAGGGGGAAGTAGGGAAGACCTACCTAGAACAGCAATGGAGGAGAGTTCATCGGGGGCTGAAGGTCATGGGAGGTTGGAAATGCAAATGGTCAGATGGTTGTAGGAATTGGGAGTTTGCCAAAGGTTGGGTGCTCCAACATGTAGGTTTGAAAATAGGGTACCGATGGTTGATCCATGGGGAAAGTGTCGTTCCTCCCCAAAAAGAAGCCTCCCCTCAAAAAAAGAAGCCCTCGTCCGAAGAAAGGACCTAGTTTAATTTGTCTTTAACATTATTTATAGGGTGATTACTTAAAAACAAAATTAACAAACCTTGCATGGCAACCTCTGGTTGCCCACTATGACCCCTTTTTCCCACTTCCCCAATCGTGCGAAAGGAGGGAAGGAGGAAAAGAAAGATGAGCCTTCATCTCCCTCAAGAGAGGGAGACATAGCGTGGAACTCATCTGGTAAGTGAAAGATAAAAAATGAAGTCACCACCTTGTTTTCTCTCGAAAACAAGGAAAACAAAAATAGGGAAAAGAAAACGCATTGGTATGCAAAAAACTAAGAACTAGGTGAGGGTTTCTAGGTACTAGTGGGGAAGGTGTTAGGCAACCCTAATTAGCCTGAGAAAAGCTCGACCTCTCTACAGCTTCATGTTACTCCACCATTGACACTTTTAATTCCTTTCTTATATAAATTACGTGTGAGAAATATTTTAATTCACCACAAGTGCATGGGTTCAGATGTAATTAGTGTGCAAGTACGGGTTTGTCCACAAGGATTAGTTTTTGCTTGATGTTTAGCTGAATTGGTGACTTCAATTAAGTGAAATAATTGATTAAATATCTTATAAGCAATGTCATGATTGCCTTGTTCCAATTAACTACTAGGATGGTCTTTAAATATCGTGTGTTACACTTTCTAGAGGATTTTACTTCCAAAAATTTAATTCTTCTTAAGTTTTAACATTGTACACTTTAGTTTGCATAAAATTTAATGTTCTACATAGAAGAAACACTTAACCCTCGAGGTAGCTTATGGGTAAACATCTCTACCCTCGAACTTACCTAAGGGTTGTGTGATAATTGTGAGTTTCAGATGTAAAAACAACACAATTCAAATTGGCTGAAACTTCTAAGAGTTGAATGATTATATTTTTGGTCTTTTTATATATTTTAAAACACAACAAACAATACAATGCAAGAAACACAGTACAATACAAATAACTTATAAAAGTAAGAATGCAACATTTAACATTACAACAAATATTAAAACATAGTTTAATTATCGTAACTAAGTTGATAAAGTGTGTTATTGTAGATTTGAGTGTAGTTGTAAAAAATGTTAAGTAAAATAAAGAAAATAAAAATGGAAAGAACACCTAATGCTTCACTACGCAAATGGTTGGAGAAAAGGAGGTCATCAATCTCCTCTCGGAAGAGATGAGTGGGTGGAGGATGGAAGATGGAGAAGATGGAAAATGCTCTGTAAATGGTGGATGAAGGAAGAAGAGGGTGGGGGCTTAGTTTCAAGGCTATGTGACTATTTTATAGATGGGACGATTAGCAATTTACGAGCTGGCAGTTAACAAGGGTGTGGTGCACGTCTGGATGTGTGATATCATCCCATACAATCCACTACTTTAGCCTGTCTGTTGACCCCATACTTGAAGCGGCACCCGGATCCCCCAAAAACCCACATTTGGTGAAAAGTTGGGGGATGGAACCAGCTTGCCGTCGGCAAGCCGCTTCAAGGAAGCGGCACCCGGAGCCCCAAAAACCCACATTTGGTTAAGAGTTGGGGGCATGGAAGCGGCACTCGGACCCCAAAAACCCACATTTGGTGAAAACTTGGGGGAATGGAGTCGGCTTGCCACCGACAAGCCGCTTCAAGGAAGCGACACCCGGACCCCCAAAAACCTACATTTGGTGAAAAGTTGGAGGGATGAGGCCGGCTTGCCGCTGGCAAGCAGCTTCAAGGAAGCGACACCCGGACCCCCAAAAACCCACATTTGGTGAAAAGTTGGGGGGATGGAGCCGGCTTGCCGCTGGCAAGCCGCTTCAAGGAAGCGGTACCCGGATCCCCAAAAACCCACATTTAGAGAAAATGATGGGGGGACCAGCCAGCTTCCACCTACCACGTAGCGGCTGCTGGTTGGCTACCCAAGAAGGCAAGCCGAATCAATTAGGAAAATACAACGAGATTTAATCACTAAAATCTCGCAAATCGATTACGCAGACTGCGTAATCAAGCCCGGAATCACGCCGCCTTCCAATCTTCGGGTGCCCCCAAAGAAGGAAGGCAATCCCTTATAAAAGGAGCAGCCCCCCACATCACTCAAGAGGGCTAGAATTTTTGGGAAGGAGGCAGACACCCTCTTGAGAAAAGGCTAGAACCTCTGGAGGAGACGCACGTTGGGACGCTTGGAGAAGACACCGGCCGAAGGTTCTGAAGGAGGAAAGTAGCTCGGGGCCCCGACGCCTTTTCGCCGCACCGGAGCGAGGACTTCTGATCCCCACCAACGACTCCCTACAGGTAAGCCTCCCCGTCCACGACGTTTTTTGTATGTTTTAACGACACCTTTCTCGAACCCCGACCATGTAGCACCTTTCCCATGCAAGGGAAAGGTCGGAGGGCCGCCCTGGGTATCATTCCCTCAGAAACGTGTCTGAGGGTACCGGTGGCCGCTCTCTCGGCCTGGTGAATCCACCCAGCACGGTCGAGTTCAGCTCGGCTACAACCCTTCCATCGGGTCATTTTACGTGGAGACTCTGAGTTTCCCAACCGTTTTACGTGTTTTATTGGGTTGCCCCACATTTCTTTTTCTGGAAAATGTAAGTCTACTCTCCTGATGCCCCGAAAAATTTTACGGAATGACGCCACCAGCAAGGATGCCGATGGCGGCCGTTCGGGTGTACGAACACGTATAACCCTATGGTCCTCGTACATTTTTCCAAGAGACGTAAGTCTACTCTCCCGATGCCCCGGAAAAGTTTCTAGGATGACGCCACCGGCAAGGATGCCAGCGGTGGCTGTTTGCGTGTACGAACACGTATAACCCTACGGTCCCCGTACATTTTTCCAGGAGACATAAGTCTACCCTCCTGATGCCCCGGAAAAGTTTCCTGGATGACGCCACCGGCAAGGATGTCGGTGGCGGCCGTTCGGGTGTATGAACACGTATAACCCTACGGTCCTCATACGTTTTTTTGGGAGACATAAGTCTACTCTCCCGATGCCCTGGAAAAGTTTCCGGGACGACGCCACTCGCAAGGATGCCGACGACGGCCATTCGGGTGTACGAACATGTATACCCCTATGGTCCACGTACGTTTTTCTGGGAGACGTAAGTTTACTCTCCTGATGCCCTAGAAACGTTTCCGAGATGACGCCACCGGCAAGGATGCCGGCGACGGCTATTCGGGTGTACGAACACGTATAACCCTACGGTCCACGTACGTTTTTCCGAGAGACGTAAGTCTACTCTCCCGATGCCCTGGAAAAGTTTCCAAGATGATGCCACCGGCAAGGATGCTGGCGGCGGTCGTTCGGGTGTACGAACATATACAACTCGACTGTCCCCATACGTTTTTTTCGGGAGACGTAAGTCTACTCTCCCGATGCCCTGGAAAAGTTTCTGGGATGACGCCATTGGCAAGGATGCCGGCAGCGGCCATTTGGGTGTATGAACACGTACAACTCGACGGTCCCCGTATGTTTTTCTGGGAGACGTAAGTCTACTCTCCCGATGCCCCAGAAAAGTTCCCGAGATGACGCCACTGTTAAAACCCCATGCTTTAATGGACATCTGTGTACTGATGACTCAGGGAACCACCCGGCTTGCCGCCGGTAAGCCGATACAAACAACCGACCACCGGTTCCTTGAAAACCCATCTTTGCAAAGATGGTTCAGGGGACCAACCGGCTTGCCGGCGGCAAGCCGATATAAACAACAGGCCACCGGTTCCCCGTAAACCCATCTTTGCACAGATGACTTAGGGAACCACCCGGCTTGCCGCCGGCAAGCCGGTATAAACAACCGACCACCGGTTCCTCGAAAACCCATCTTTACACATACAGTTCGGGGAACCAACTGGCTTGCCTTGCAAGCCGGTACAAATAACCGGCCACCGGTTCCCCAAAACCCATTTTTGCGCAGATGGTGCGGGGAATCGGTCGCCTTACCTCCGACGAACCGGTATAAAAATCGGTAGCTGGTCCCCAATCTCTAGGAAATGTGAGTCTACATTCCCGATGCCCCGGAAAGATTTCCAGGATGTTGTCTCCGGCATGCATCCTTGCCGGTCCCGGCCAAGTAACAATGCAAGTTCTCATATCTAGTACGGGGATAGGATGCGGCAGCTGGTATATCCAACCGGCTGTCCGGTGGCCCCGGAAAGTTTTTCGGGGAAGGGTCACATGTGGCTAGACTGACTATTGTAGTTTTTCGTTTTAGAGCCGGAGAGAGGCCGGGAATGCCCAGGCTGTTTGGGGGTGCCTAACACCTTCCCCAACAGTACCCTGAGCCCCATATCCAGTTCTCTCATGTTACACGATTTTACGTGATTCCCGTGGTTTTATCATTTTGACGGTGGAAGGACACTTTCCCATCCTGTTTTCCTTGTTTTCTACCCAAAAATAAGGTGGTGACTCCATTCAACGAGCCATCCGCCCCACATGGTGATGCGCTCTCACAAACACCTCTCAATTCTCTATACCTCGGCCCATCCATCGGTGGGGCCGGTGGAAACCCGTGGGCTTCCGGGTGATAGCCGGATGAAAGAGAGGGTACAGATTTTTGGCGACTCCGCTGGGGACACTCGCTGCGTTTTGTCGATTAAGTGACTCAAACTCTCACTTGTACGGCTCTTTTATAATCAGTCTTTTATTTTTCTGTTATGACTTTTTAATATGCTTGCCGCATTTGCTAAGCGAAGCCGCTTTCAAATGCATTGAACCATATCACCCTACATTGGTATCCTCCATAGATCCTTCGTAGATCCTTGCAAACCCCTGCAAATTTTCCAGGCACCGTGTCCTCCCAGACTGCTGCCGTTTGCAGGTTCCGGACCCCCGCTGGCTCCCCCTATCTTGACTCGCTCCCAAGCAAGAGCCATGGCCACCGGTTCCGCTGCGGCTTCCGGATCATCCCATTCCGTCACCGCGGCAACTTTTGTGCTGTTGTCCATGGTCTTCGGCCCACCACCGCCTGTCGTCACCCGGACGAACTTCACCAGGCCCGTCATCATGCCTACCGGGACCCCGAACCAACCAAGGGCGCCAAATCTGTCTACCATTGTAGCATTCGACAATGCCACAGTGCATCCTGCGCCGCCGGCTTCTCCGGCCACTGAAACTGAAGGTAACAGGCCGGCTCCCACACGGAACACCAGCCTGTCCTACCAACCACCCTTGAACACCGAGGGCATAGGAGCGGCCAACGCCTTCCTGCCACCTCAACCGGGACATTTCGAGCAGACCCTCCTGGCCCATCAGTTGGCGTGCTATCAACAACAAGGGATTGGTTCCATAATCCCCCCTAGGCCAACCATCCGTGTCCTGGAGAGGCCACACCCGGAAGCTAGAAAATGACTCGGTCGTCATCCACAGCCTGTTGCCCAATACTTACATGCTCCACCGTCCATCCGGCCCACCACCGGCTGCCACCTCCAACATACCCGGCAGCCACGTCCACAACTGATGGTGAGAACAGTTTGCAGCAGCAGGCGGTGCATCCAATTCAAGAAGTGCTATCCGGACCTCTGGGACGAAACTACCGACCCCAGGAGTGACACCAACTACATCTGGATTTCTACATCGAAAACCCGGGCGCCCATCTTGTTTAACTCTGATGGCACAAAGATGGAACAGGGTGAGTAATCCAGGTTCGTCCCTATCCCCATGGTCTTTGCTGATTCTGAGTGGTTACAAGATAACGACGGGAGATCACTCCTCCCCTCGAATGAGTATCCAACCTCCCATTCTTT